>VURO01027827.1:0-16004 GCA_015108175.1 Pelvicachromis taeniatus
ACCAGTTTGACACACACTTCTGAAATAACAAATGTCCTCAATTTAACTTTAATTATATGTTGTCATTAATAATTACTGATATTCATCTATGTAAAGACACTGATTATGGCAACTGTTTCCATAGAGACCAGCTAGTGCTGATCTAATATTTAATAATAAACATTTTTTTTTATATATTATCTCTAACAAATTGATACCAATGCAATTGTGATTTAAAAAAAATAGCAACAAAAAATAAAAATAGATGAAGCTTACTGGTAAGTTGTTATAGTGAGCTATTTTTAGAACAGGCCCACGGGCTACTCATATGGTCCTTGCGGGCTACCTGGTGCCCGCAGGCACCATGTTGGTGACCCCTGCAGAGCCTAGTGGGACTGACAAAAAGACGGAAGGCCGAGGTGGAGCTGTCAAAGCTCAAGATGCTCAGACAACTCTGGACAGGATTAGAAATAAGTAGATGGAGGGACAGCACAGGTTGAGGAGTTTAGAGTCAAAGTTACAGAGGCAAGGCTGAGATGGTTTGGGCATGTCTAGAGGAGGGATGGTGGATATACCAGACAAAGAATGTTGAAGATGGAGCTGCCAGGCAGGAAGAAAAGAGTAAGACCACAAAGAAAATATAAAACTAAAATCGATGCATTTAGAGAAGGGCATGTAGCAGTTGGTGTGACAGAGGAGGATGCTCGGGATAGGATGGCAGGTGATCCTTTATGGTGACCCCTAAAGGAAGCAGCTGAAAGAAGAAGGAAGGGGCATGAATAATAACAAAAACAAATTAAACATAATAAAATTATATTTGGTGCTTCCCTAGTGTTGGTGCATTATGATAAAATTAAGGTGCATATTTCAGACTTTACTACAACTTCTTATACTCTATTAAACAGTTGGGACTGTATAATTCAGATGGTTCTCACAGGTTCTCCTAACCTGTGCCAAACTCAGGATCCATTACTCTGCCTGAATGTAAAACCTGATTAATGTCTCCAGACTATACGATTACAGTGCTCTGTAGTCCACTGGTTGTGTGTTTAACATCACCCCAGCTAATATTTGGTATTTTGCTTGGGGCTCTTAGGCTTTCATTTCCAATTCTCCGTGCAAACCACTGTCATGAAGCCACTCTGTCAGCATTTGCTACACTACTGTACGGCTTTTGCTCGGTTGTTTATTGAAAGTGGTGTTCTACATGCTTGTAGTGTAACCTTGTGAATTTGTAAAGCAGTTATTTTGACATTCATTTAGAAACTAAAAACTTCAGGTTGGTCTGTCATAGAAGAAACCTGTATAATATTTAGATTTATTACTGACTACTATGTTGGAGGCAAACCTGATGACTGAATATCGGTGAACTACTTTGTGGTTTGATTGTCACCACATCACTTGGTCATATGGCAGATCAGGGAAGAAGAGGTACTACAGGCTGTTACCGTATATTAAAGCCTCACTGAACGATCATGTAATTTTTGTTAATGAATTTATTTATTTCTTTTTTACAGAACTAAAGGACGACAGTCATGACGGACTCCAAATATTTCACAACAAACAAAAAAGGTGAGTATGGAAGAGAAGTTTTTGTTCATGTGGTTCTGTTAGAAATTTATGGCAGTGCATATATAAACAGTACTACTGTCAACTCTTCTTATGATTCATCTTTCAGGGGAGATCTTTGAACTGAAGGCAGAGCTGAACAATGAGAAGAAGGAGAAGAGAAAAGAGGCAGTGAAGAAGGTCATTGCTGCCATGACTGTTGGCAAAGATGTCAGGTACACTACAAAACTGTAGTTATGACATGTCTATAATTATAACAGTGTGATAAGATAAGCAAATCAAAGTGACGTTGCTTCTGTGATTTCTCAGTTGTGCTGTGTTGGCACCGAATATCTTAAACAAGAAGAAAATTGTAGTGTTGTGGTCACTGACCAATAGACCATTGGATTAAAGTCCATTACTCTCCTAAGTAATTCAGCTGCTGATATTTAACTCTGAGTTTTGCTTTTGGAAAGCTGATTAGTCTCGTCCTCAGTAGACTGATGTGTGGTGTGCTCTGCTTTTCTTTCCGCTATTCTCTGCCAACTTCCAGGATATGTTCCTGGAACTGTCAGTGCTGCTAAGAGAGTAATAGTAAATAAAAGTCTCAGTATTGCTCAGGGGGCTCGCTGCTTTGCTATTGCTTTGCTATCGGTCAAGGAAATCAGTCATTGCAAATGAAGAGAACACAGTAGCAGAGATTAAAAAATATGAGAGAGCAGTTGCTAGGGTGCTGAGAGCTCTGGCTATTTTCACTCTTTTTATATATATCTGACCAGTAGCCTGAGAAATCAGGGAGTACGTGTGGACGTAAAGACGTTTTCACCACTTTCAGGCTATTCAGACATCATTATTGGACTTTTGGGATGATCACTTTGCACAGTGTTTTCTCACAGTGTGCTAAACGTTTACAGAGAATAAATCGTCATAGTACAGTTGTATGATTTGTTTGTTAAGCCAATTTGTACTGATGTGAGTTCAGCACAGTTACTCATGCAGTAAATTCACAACTAGTGTGAGAGAACATGACAGTGTCTAGTACTCATTTTTGAAAACAGTTCTGCTGTAAATTCTGACTAAGTCAATTTGCTTTGCTTTCAGTTCTTTGTTCCCAGATGTGGTCAACTGCATGCAGACTGACAACCTGGAGCTGAAGAAGTTGGTGTACCTCTACTTGATGAATTACGCCAAGAGCCAGCCTGACATGGCTATAATGGCCGTTAACAGCTTCGTCAAGGCAAGGCAGAGAATAAACTGTTCATCAATGGCATTCTACACTAATTGCACTAAGGCAGTTAAATCTAAAAATACTTTTTATTGTGAATTAGTTTTTTTTTGTTTTTATTTAACTTTAAGGCCCATTGTGCCCCTGTAAAACCTTTCTTGGCCTATCCCCTAGGACTGTGAGGACCCCAATCCTTTGATCAGGGCTCTTGCCGTCCGCACCATGGGTTGCATTCGTGTGGACAAGATCACAGAGTACCTGTGTGAGCCGCTGAGAAAGTGCTTGAAGGATGAGGACCCATATGTGAGGAAGACTGCAGCTGTTTGTGTAGCTAAACTTCATGACATCAATGCCCAGATGGTGGAGGACCAGGGCTTCCTGGACTCTCTGAGAGATCTCATTGCTGACTCCAATCCCATGGTAGGTCTCAGTACTTTTCACCTCTATCTGTATCTTTCCCAGAGTTGCGTTGGTGCTTTGAGAATGCTGTTAATTTCCTTTGGATTACTATTAAAGAATAATAAAGTTAATTATTGTTGAAATCATTATTGTGTCATATCTTGTGTTCTAGGTTGTGGCCAATGCAGTTGCTGCCTTATCAGAGATCAGTGAGTCTCACCCCAACAGCAACCTGCTGGACCTCAATCCACAGAATATCAACAAGCTGCTGACGGCCCTGAACGAGTGCACAGAGTGGGGACAGACTTTCATCCTGGACTGCCTGTCCAACTACAACCCCAAGGATGAGCGTGAGGCTCAAAGGTAACAGTCTGGTCGACCTTTACTTGAAAGTACACCATTTGTGATATTAAGGAGTGTTACAAAAACCCTTTTAAGCCCAACACTATCACTACATGACACAGCTGAAAATGATGGCATTTCTGCTTCTTCTCAAAAGCATCTGTGAGCGTGTCACCCCCCGGCTGTCTCATGCCAACTCAGCGGTGGTGCTGTCAGCTGTGAAGGTGCTGATGAAGTTCTTGGAGCTGCTGCCCAAGGACTCCGACTACTACAACACATTGCTGAAGAAGTTATCTCCCCCACTGGTCACCTTGCTCTCCGGGGAGCCAGAGGTCCAGTATGTGGCTCTGAGGAACATCAACCTCATCGTCCAGAAGAGGTATATTGCCACAGAGAACAGAGAAAGGTTTTAAGTTGAGCTGCTGGTTTTAATGTTAACTAAAAAACATTTTTAATCTATAGATTGAAATTTGGATATTTCATTATTGTAATTTATTCATATTTTACTGTGTTTGTTTGTTTACACACTCTTATGACAAGCACTTGGAAACTGGGAAAGACAGATTTCTGTGACAAGTGTTTTTTGTCCTCACCACCTTGTATGTTTTTTTGTGTGTATAATTAGACACACTGAACTGAACCTTAGCACACACACACGATAAACCTTCTTGTCTAGCAGCTTAAGGGCTATAAGCAGCCTATATTACTCTATGGACCAACACTTACATGCTTAGTTACCTGCTCCTTGTACAGGATTAAATCCCTTCGTGACATTTTTCTTTTGACTAGGTGCCACACTATAATGTGTCATGTATTGATTTCGTGCAGGCCCGAGATCCTGAAGCAGGAGATCAAGGTGTTCTTTGTCAAATACAATGACCCCATCTATGTGAAACTGGAGAAACTGGACATCATGATCCGTTTGGCTTCTCAGGCCAACATTGCCCAGGTACTTCACAGAAAACAAGACTAAAAGTATATTGTAGCTATTGTTCAAAAACCTTTGACATCATTTATAGAAAGTAGTTTTAAAATGTTTTAAAACTGCTGTTTTGTGATTTGCAGGTTTTGGCTGAATTGAAGGAGTATGCCACAGAGGTAGATGTGGACTTTGTGCGTAAGGCTGTACGAGCCATCGGACGCTGTGCCATCAAAGTTGAGGTGAGAATTATGGGACTGCTCAGCTAAATAATGATGTGTTATTAGTAATTGAAAACTATTTTCCAGTAGCAAAGGTGATGTGATGTTTCTGTCTTCTTTCCCTTCAGCAATCGGCTGAGCGCTGTGTCAGCACTCTGCTGGACCTGATCCAGACTAAGGTCAACTATGTGGTTCAGGAGGCTATTGTGGTCATCAGGGACATCTTCCGCAAGTACCCCAACAAGTAGGTTTCTCATCAAATGCGTGAAAAGTGCTTAACAAGTAACTATCCAGTGCTCTATATAAACCTTTTTTAAAAATTGAAGGACTGTGTAGCTCATATGTGTACATGTCATTTCATGTGATGTAGTACTGTATAGTCCAATTGTGACCTTTGAGATGTGGTGTTCTTTAGGTATGAAAGCATCATTGCCACACTCTGTGAGAACCTGGATTCCCTGGATGAGCCTGATGCTCGAGCTGCCATGATCTGGATTGTTGGCGAGTATGCAGAGCGGATTGACAACGCTGATGAGTTGCTGGAGAGCTTCCTTGAGGGCTTCCATGATGAGAGCACCCAGGTAGGTTTATTTAAAAAAGAAATAAATACGCATGTAATATAAAATACGCAGATTACAATACAATATACGAGAGCAGCATTACATATTTCTGAAAGGCTAGTCTTGCTTACACAAAAACATTGAGTTGAATTTTAACAGTTTATCTAGAATAATAAAATGTTTTCATGTACTTCCTCAAGTTGTATTTAACTCGAAGTTAGTTGGTCAGTAATGTTGCTATGATTTGTGATTACGTTGTGTATTGTCAGGATGTAAATAAGAAAGGTTGTCGATAATCGTATGTTTCTGTAAATATCATTAACTGTTGTAGTCGGGGATCGACTATTCCAAACATTTTTGGACCTCCCATTGGACTTTTAAAAGGCGTTGCATATAAAACACAACCATATTCCAATGGTGTGTGCTTGAACTTACAGGTCCAACTTACTCTGTTGACTGCCATTGTCAAGCTGTTCCTTAAGAAGCCATCAGAGACTCAGGAGCTGGTGCAACAAGTCCTCAGCTTGGCCACTCAGGTGAGTCTTATATGTCATTATGAAGAAGTGTTGCATGAGTTTGGTGACTTGTTTGGTTTCCCTCTCTCTGAGAAGTGTTTCTTTCTGTAACATATATGAAACTGTTATCCTCTGATATTTAAGTTTCTTAGCTGCCACTTTTATAATGACTGTTGAAACTGTGGTCCTCACGATCTTCTAGTATGTGATTTCTGCCCATATTAAGTATAAGTTACACAACGTGTTGACGTCCTATGCAGGACTCTGACAACCCTGACCTACGTGACAGAGGCTACATTTATTGGCGCCTGTTGTCCACTGACCCTGTGACCGCTAAAGAGGTGGTGTTGTCAGAGAAACCCCTGATCTCAGAGGAGACTGACCTGATAGAGCCTACCCTACTGGATGAGCTTATCTGCCACATTGGCTCCTTGGCCTCTGTTTATCACAAGCCCCCCAGCGCCTTTGTGGAGGGAAGCCATGGAATCCACCGGAAGCACCTTCCTGTTCAGCACAGCAGGTCAGACACGGTTTTCAGTCCCATACCAGTTCTACACAATGTCACGTCAGCTGTTTTTACCAGCTGTTGTTCTGGCTGCAGGGCACCATCATGTAAAACTTTCATTGCTTTCATTAAGAGTCCAATGTACTAAGTCTAACTTTAATAATCACTTTGGCTTAAACTGGTTATATTCAGATATTTCATATTGGTCACGCTTTGCTTTGCTTCCATTTTCCATACATAAGAGTACGTATTTATCCCTTCAGTAGTTCAGTCATGTTGCATGGCAAATTTGCAAATTGGCCAGGAAGATCAGTTCATGATAATGAGTCATATGTTGATATTGTGAGATGAAATCACACAAACTGTAATGGCTGAGGAGTAGATTTTACTTGATCTCTGGTGTTATAATCAGAAACACTATAGTGGGCTGTCCTTATACTTATACCTTATTCATACTTCATATTTTCTGGGAATCTTCCTGTGTTGACCTTTTTGACAACAAGCAGCTGAGTCTAAAGTCTAAACTTTTAAATCCACTGCTACTTAAAAAAAAAAAGTAATTGGTGTGAGTGGTTTGGAATTTTTTGCACATAAAAATTAAGATAAAGACGAAGTCTTTCATGTGTGCATTAATCATCCAGCAGTTTGTATCTCAGGTAGATTTAGGTTCTTAAAATGCAGTTTTCTGGTCTCACAGCAGTTGGTTTGGTATCAAGAAAATAGTGGATAATACTGTTGATGTGATGTGGTGTAATATACGCCGAGAACTCTTCAGTTTGTCAATCATAGCCAAGTTTATGCTTTACACTGGTTTCGAAAACAAGACATTGCCTCATACCCCACTGTTGTTGAAGAGTCAGGCAAAATCTTGTGTGAAAGAACAGGAAGTTGTAGACTTTAGGATGAATTTCCATTGAAATGGATGTACTATATTTATCCCAGTTTGATAAGGAAGTGTGTTTACATAATGGAAACAAGTTTTATGATGTAAAAAACAAATAAACATTGACGTTTCTGTTTATTCCTCTTTTAAGCTCACTACTTCTAACACAGTACTGTAGCACAAGGTCCTCTCTAACAGTGTGCTTGTTTGCTGCCAGATTAGCGCACAAGGTGAGATGGCGATGTGATGCAGCAGCCTGGACCCAATGGCCCTTTACTGCTCATCTTTGCCCACTCTCTCCCTGCCTTCCTGTCTATTCTCCAGTAATTCTCCTAAATGCAAAAAAACCTCCCCAAAAAAGAATATTAAAAAAAAAAAATGCATATTGTTGCCTTGATTCATTACTGAAGCTATTTTGCCTTCTTTCACAATTTTCCAGTGGTCTGTGATATTTTTGGAGCTCTTGGAATTTGAGTTTCCAAGTACATTTTGCTTACCAGTCTACTGTTTGGCCTTACGGCAGCATCGACACAGGCGAGAGCCCAGTGAGCGCTGGGCCAGCGGTAGCCATGGACCAGCCACATGTGATTCCCAGCCAGGGTGACCTGCTGGGTGACCTGCTGAACCTGGACCTGGGCCCTCCAGTCAATGTGCCCCAGGTCTCCTCCATGCAGATGGGTGCGGTGGACCTTTTGGGTGGTGGCCTGGACAGTTTGGTGAGCATGAACATATTTATGCACATTTACTTTTCTAAATTTAGGTAAAGATACCACTTCATTGTCATTGCAGCCCTCTTTGGCACATTGTCTGGAATAATATTGGACGTTTATATTGTATTCAAGCTTTGACTCCCATTAGATCCTTCTATAGTTCACCAGTGGTGGTTATGTGAGGCTACCTAGTGGTTATCACCATGCATTGTAATGACTCTGTCATCACATTAAGGAGGAAAGAGGCTGTGCAGGCAGTTCTACAACATCTGAAAAGCTGAAAACTTCCCTAAAGAAAACGGTGTATGATGAGAAGTTTTTAGTTGTTCCTCCTCAGGATTGTTATAGTTGAAGAAGTATTCAGTCCTTGTAACTGCTGACACCAATTTGTTTTTTACAGGGTTTTATTTTTTCATGCAATTGTGCATGTGATAATAAGTAACATGTTATGGTTAAATGCTGTATCTTGCTGTAACAGAAATGTAAAATGTTTTAATACCATAACATCAGCTCATAAACATGTCACCAGGTATTTTTCTTCCATTACCACTTCGAGCTGCTGGAATATCTGGATTTCTTCATAATCTCCTTGCAGAGTGATTTTTGATTGTCTAACCGACAATGCAGAGATTATTTCCCCAGAAAGTGAGGGCTCTTCTTGATGGGCTGTGGTTGCTAAGAGAGTTTCTGTCTCTGTCTTTGTGTCTTTGGTCTGTCGGTAATGTTTGGATGCTGTCTTTGGTGGCCTCTCCTCTCTCCTGTAGCTGGGGGGAGACCTGGGCGGAGGTGTTGGGGGAAGTCCAGCAGTAAGTCAAGCCCTTCTGTTTGGCCGTCTGCATGCTTCCTGAATTTAACCCACCACACTCGTCTTACTCACGCATTTTCAACAAGAAGACCACACAGATGTTTTGAATGTTTTAGCCCATTTAAGCCTTTGATGGGACACACTGAAGTATACGCAGGCCACTGACACCATTTATAGACATCTTAAACACTTTAAAGAAAGAAACGGGTCATACGTGTTTTGTTATGAAGACATAACACATTTTGCTACGTGTTGTAGAGCCATTCATGGACTAGAAACTCCTTTTCAAAATCCTTTGTAATTATACGAACAACCAATAATTACAACCATGTTATGAAGATAGTAGATTTTCATATTTTCCATCAATATCAATTTCAATATATCATAATTTTTCCATCAGTTCGAACATAAAAAAATATACACACCCCGATATATGTTTATGCTCTCTTTTCCACACTGTTGTATAATTTTAGACCTTATAAGAGGCTGAGTTAATATGATGTTAATTTGGACTTCTAAAGTTTTTTTTTTGTTTTTTAAATAATAGTTTTGTAATAAATGGGCTCAAACAGGCAAAACTACATTTTTACTCCCTTTTTTTCTCTCTGGGAGTTGGCTAATCGTGATCTTGATGTGATTGAAATCTTGTTGTTTTTTTTTTCTCTCTCTCTTCATAATCACAAAGACTTTAATCACTTGCTTCTTCCGTTGTTCTGGTCTAAGATTTTCTGTGTGACCCGTTTAGTAGATTTGAGCAAATTTGTTAAGTCTTCTGTGATACTTCATAAAATTATACTTTATTACATTGTGTTTTGTGTGTGTTTTTGTTGTGATTTTTGTTACAGGTGGGACAAAACTTTATCCCGTCATCTGTCCCCAACACTTTTGCTCCTTCACCTACACCTGCACCTCCCGCCACCAGCAGTGGGCTCAACGACTTGTTTGAGCTTTCCACAGGCATGGCCATCACCACAGGAGGCTATGTAACCCCCAAAGCAGTGAGTTCACACAACTTTAGCTTGGTAGGTGTAACAGAGCCTGCTTGAGTAAAGCAGTGTGTTCAGTTACATGAAAATGTTTTAGAGAAAGGGTGGCCAGATTAATTTAACATGATCTTGAAGAGTTAGATAATGTCTGAGGGAAGACTAAGAGTGATTTTCAGAGTTACATCAACTACAGAGGGATAAAGTTGAACAGCCGTGAAGCTAAGAGTGACCAGGAGGGAATGAGTATATCAGAGGGACAACTCAGGTTGAGGGGACAGGAGAGAAAGTAGGAGGGACAAGGTTGTGAAGGTTTGAGCATGTGTGCTGGAGGGATGGTGTATATCTTAGACAAAGCAATATCTAGCTAATCTAACTACCAGGTAAGAGGAAGACCACAGAGAAGGTTTATGGATGTAATGAGAGAAGACATTCAGATTGTGGTTGAGAAACATTCAATATCAAATGACAAAGTTCACAGGTTAGAGTCAAATGACAATCATATATATTTGACCCCTGTAATATTCTGTAATAATCTGATCAATAAAAACAGTATTGTGTTTAACATGCATCTACTTTGTTTGCATTCTTATTAAGGAAATAAAATACAATGCTAGAAGCCTAATTTTGATCCTGGATAGGCCAGTTTTAAAGTTGCTAAATCATAATAAGGATCGTAGGTAAAACACTGTCTGTGTTATTGACTGCACTTGTACTTTTTACCAGGTGTGGCTTCCTGCAGTGAAAGCTAAAGGGCTGGAGATCGCTGGAACGTTCTCTCGCCGCCAGGGTCACATGTACATGGACATGACCTTCACCAACAAAGCCCTACAACACATGACAGACTTTGCTATCCAGTTTAACAAGAACAGGTCAGTGATCTGAGTCAACGGGAATGTTGTGTCATTACTTATTCCACTGTTTCAGAAACGTGTTAAAGCTAATGCTGTCAGCGCTATCCTGCTGATCTGCGTTAACGTGACAAAATTGGCTAACGCAGATTGATCAGTGTGAGGGGTTACTCTGCATTAATGTGTTTATGCAGCTTAAACGCGTTAATGCCGTCATCACAACTAACGCATTAACAATTAACCCATCTGGAGCGCAGACTGACTCAAAGTCCCTGAAATGTCTCTGTCAACGCATTTTGGGCAGTTTGTCCATTCTGTGCTCCAGACGGGTTGAGTGTGTTAAAAATTTTAATGCTGAGCGCATTAGTTAAAACAAATATAATATTAATTATAATAATATTAATGTTTGTTTCTGCAGTTTTGGGGTGATCCCCACCAGTCCTCTGCCCATTCATACTCCACTGATGCCCAACCAGAGTATTGAGATCTCTTTGCCTCTTAACACCATTGGGCCAGTTATGAAGATGGACCCTCTCAATAATCTTCAGGTACAGCAGCACACAGTGGCCACACATTTCATCAGCAATGGAGCACATTTAAAAACCTGGCCAGGGATGGATGTCTTGCTTTTTCTGTCTCTCTGAAACATGACACAAACTGTTTGATTAACCCCCCCCCCCATACTGTTTGCACTCATCTCAGTACAAGAATTGGAAATTGAAGTGTAGTTTACATTTTTAACCTGATAGTTAATGCAACTGTTGCTTGTTGTACTCAAGATGTATAATGTCAAACTCGCCGTGTTCTCTTGTCTTACTTATAGGTGGCTGTAAAGAACAGCATCGACGTGTTCTACTTCAGCGTACTCATCCCTCTTAATGTATTCTTTGTTGAGGATGGAAAAATGGGTATGATTCTTAAAACAGCAGTTAATCTTTTAAAGGGCCTTGAATATCAATGTCAGTGGTTTGAAACCATCCAACACTTTCTACATCACTGCTGTTGGATATTTTGGTTTTTCTTCTTCAGAGCGGCAGGTGTTCTTGGCTACTTGGAAAGACATCCCCAATGAGAATGAGCTACAGTATCAGATAAAGGACTGCCACCTTAATGCAGGTACATGCATTTGTCAAAAATCTTAAAAAAAAAAAAAATCAAAAACGTTAAATTATTTCAACTGTGTTTATTGTTTTCTTGCTTGTCCACAATACTTGGCTCTGTATTTCTTTATTTGGTGGTTTCTCTAACATATGAAAAAATTAGACAATGCTTTTACTCATGCAAAATATGGCGAATGGCACAATGATGCAGTAGTTGTTCTTTGTTTCAATGTTTGAAAACAATTGAACTTAATCCGTATCATCAGTGTGTTTGCATTAAATACATAGATGACTGATTAACACATTTTCAGCTCAGTGTTAAAAACCTCTGTTATACTTCAACTTATCCAAAAAGCCTTATTTTTCTCTGTTTTCTTTCTCCACCCACATGCTTATCTTTGGATACTCTTTCTTTTTTACCCATGCTGAACATCTCCTTTCCTTTAAAAAAAGTTCGCAATATTTTTGCTGCTGTAATCCTAGCAGTCCTATAGCTAAAAGCAGACCAAAGCAGCGATAGTTTCAGAATACCCGTCCAGCTCTACTGACATCTGAACGTTGCTCAAGTTGATTAAAATCCTCACAAACCCAGTTTACCCTTTGCCAGTAGTATAGATTTTGTATTAGCTCATGCATACATTAGTGTGAGTTCCTTTAAGTGATTATGGTTCCAGTAGCGATAGCACCCTCTTGTGCGTGTTTTGATGTGGCTTCTGAAATGTGAGTGAGGTGTAATCATAATCGGAATAACCTGCCGGTCTTGCAGACACAGTGTCAGGGAAGCTGCAGAATAACAACATCTACACCATTGCCAAGAGAAATGTAGAAGGCCAAGACATGCTCTACCAGTCCCTGAAGCTAACCAATGGCATCTGGATCCTGGCTGAGCTTCGCATTCAACCTGGCAACCCCAACTACACGGTATAGTATCAGCAGATTGACCTCTTTTTCAATTTGACCCTATGTTCTGGGTTTTAAAAAGTAATGAGGAAAGTTTCATCTTTGTTTACAAAGATTTTCTTGTTTTAGCTGACCACCAGTTAAAAGCCCAAATGCATTAAGTTTTTAAAGTAACTATAAATACAGTGAAAAGCACTAAGTCATGATATAGAAGTGAATCTAGAAAATAAGCAGTATTTATTTATTCTTTTAACTTGTACTGCTTGAAAAAGAAGCATGCTACAATATTCGTGCAAGATCCTGATCCACTCGTTAGACTTGCTCAAAGACGGCACAAATCCTCAAAGTAAAATGGAAAAAGCACTGTCAGCGACATCTCTCGTCCCAGTTTTTACCCCTTTATTCCTCAGTTGGTCAGTATAAGCAGTGTAAACAGAGCTGTGATTGAGCATCTTTATAAATGTGTGAGTGAGTGTGTCTCCCTTCATACCTCTGCTCTCCTTGCGTCCACAGCTCTCTCTCAAGTGTCGGGCTCCAGAAGTGTCTCAGTACGTCTACCAGATGTACGATTCTGTGCTGAAGAATTGACGCACTTCACCACTTGGCGATTCTGCTTCATCCTGACAACAAACCGCAGTGTTTTTTTGTTTGTTTTGTTTTTTGTTTTATTATTTTACGTGCAGCTGACTGCCAAAAACAAGAGAATCCAAACAGTAAAAGATGGATAGTAAGCAATTTTGGAGATTAAGTGTATTTTTCCTCGAAGCGATCAACAGGGTAAATGTGAGTTGAGACAAAGGGTATTGGGAGTGATTATCAAGCGTGCTGTTGACATTTCCTTTATTTTGGCAGTTGAAAGCATCATTAATATCCTCTTAATTCTACCCCCGATTTTTTGCGTCTCAGAGAAAACCATTCCATACTTAACATTATGTCTTATTGTTGTGAAGATGTGATTAATGATGAAATTGTCCCGAGTGGGGACTTTGCTTAGTTCAGCTCACACTTCTTTTAACTTAGATCCACTTTTGATGCTTTCTTTGCTTCAGTTGTACCTCCAGAGTTGCAGCAGTATTCTGTTGTTTTGAGACCAGAAGCTTCTCTCTGACTGCTTCTGCCACGTCCGGTGGGATCACTTACAATTTGCGCAGCATTTAGAAATAAATGGCAACTTTTCTCCCCTTACTGTGAAGCATTGTACACTAATTGAGAAACGACGAATTAGCAACTATGTAATTTGAAAATCCTGGCATCTAATTGTTTCCTTATGCCGTTTATGGTCTTTATGGCAGAGGAGAGGCATTTACAGCCATCCAGGCCCTTTTCGTGCAGTCTGTAATGACACTCCACCTTATCCCTTCCTTGTTAAAGCATTCAGAAGCAGTTTGCTGTGCTGGTTCTGATATGAAACAACTTCAATATAACATTTTATGAAGTGCTGTTCAAAAATTAAATAAATCCCGTCCAGTGAGCCGTAAGCAGAGGAACAGTTACGATGTTTAGAGTCTTCTAATGAGAAGGCGGCATAAAACACATCAATGGGTTTAAATTCTTAAAGTTTTATAACCACTACACAAACCACAGCTGCCAAGTTTGTGTTCACACTCCAGTGCCACTCTGTTTCCGGTTATTTGTGATTTCTTTTCTTTTTTCTTTCTTTTTTTCTCTTTTTGTTTTGTTTTGTTCTGAAACGGTCCCATTAACTGCAGCCACACTTTTCACAACTGTATTGTCATTCCTATTTATTGTGCATCTACCTCTGTGTGTTTTCTATTCACAGGTGTTATTGTTGCATTACTTTCATTTCTTTGATGTGCTTTACATGTCATTTGAACGCCAGTGTTTTCTTTTTTTGTTTTCTTTGGGGGGGATTTTCATGTAATGCTAAACTGTGGGAAATCTGCCAAGTCAGACTTACAGGACTCCACATTTACACAAATGAAATGCCAAGTTTATTTTTATTACTCTCAAAAAATCCTTATAAAGTTGGCTTAGTGTAAGCTATATGAACATTAGAGTGCATATGCCCAAACCCTCAGAGCTGTACTGTAGGCCAGTAATGGTGTAGTAAGAAAATGTTTGGTAATTATGTATAAATATGAAGAACAAATGCTTTCCCCCATCCCAGTGTGTCAGTTGTGTTGGTGATGTACATTAGATGAGAACATTAATGTGCCTGCATGAGCTTGCTGTCATTTTACCCTTTCTTAATTTCACCTGTGGATTTGCTCTAGTTTGAAAGTTCTGCTCCTAACGTACTGTCTTCATTGTAGCTCTAATATGTTTTTTTTGTTTTGTTTTTGTAAGGACAGCATCGTCTTAAACACACTCCTGCAAATAGAAATGTTGCCAGCAGCACAGAATGTGTGCCAAGTTGGGTCACGGCATCTTATGAAATGGAAAGGTTTGTCATTGCTGTAAGCTTGTCGTAAATGATTTGTTACTGTCACAGTACCATATCTTGTGTCAATAAATCGTCAAACCCGTGGTGGTGGATGGTTGTTCTTTTTGTTTGTTTGTTTGTTTTTTAATCATTTTGTAAGTCATGTGTTACAAAAGAGCAGACCTGAGACAGAGGGTGAGTGGTGATGTAGACTGAAAGATAACAGGTATCCTTTAGTTGCCTATTCATCTCTTCTCATGTGATCCCTTCAACAGCTCAATGCGCTCTGTCTGTACTGATTGAATGCAGCTAAAAGCAAATCTTAATGGCAATAGCGTTTACTATCATTCTGTAGTATCACTTTTGGAGCCACTATACTTCTTTGAGTCATCAGACATGTTTCCTCTCACTTTATTAATGGTGAGAAATCTAAATTGCTCCCAGTATGGGCCTGAATGCAGCCCAAGAGTTGCTAAAAGGAAGCATACTCAAGTTGATGCGTTCAGTGCCTCAGGCATGAAGAAACACGTAGAATCAGACAGGTACAGTTTTGTTACGTTCAAGTCTTTGAAACATGGAATTCTTGCAAAACACAGACTCGGTTAGGTACCGTGTATCCGATGGTCCAACAAACCAGACACTGCATGCGTGCTCCCTTTGATAGCTCAGTTGGAAGAGCGGAGGACTGTAGGATCTGAATGCAGCCCAAGAGTTGCTGTATGATAAAAGGAATCCTTAGGTCGCTGGTTCAACTCCGGCTCGAAGGAGTTTTAACAATACCTTCTGTCTGTACACATTGAACTAAATGCAAAACATTATGGCAACAGCAGTTACTGTCATTTCAGAAACACTCTACTCCACTAAGCTCCTTTGAGTGATCAGTTGGAAAAGCAGAGTGTAACACACAGGAAGACGACATGTTTCCTCCCACTTCACTTTAGTTTTCAGTGAGAAAGTAGGGCCAAGTCCCTAGGTCCAAATTTCTCAACCTCGGCGATATCAAAACAGCTTCCTGTACTCCCTTTGACTTGATAAAGTGAAGGGTTCTCAGTCAGTGGCTAAAGATGCCCATATAGTGTAACACACAGAGAAAAGATAACATGGTCCAGGCAGGTTAGGACCATTTTCAGGCAAAAAGCTGGGTGCAGTCCCATGGTCCAACATGATACTGGATCT
>VURO01027830.1:0-36019 GCA_015108175.1 Pelvicachromis taeniatus
GCAGCTTCACATCTTTCTCTCGGTCCTGGATTCTCTGCTGGATGTTTAGTCGTCTCACCTCGAGCTCCTTCTGCTTCTCAGTCCTTTCTGCTGCAGCTGGGACTGTTTCATGGCCTTTATGACGAGAGCAGATGTTCTCCTGGAGCTTCTTGGAGGGGGCCACCAGCTTGTGTCTCTTTAATGGAGCTGCATCATAGTGAGGTTGGAGGTGTTTCTCACAGTAAAAGGCTGGACAAGATAAACAGGACTTGGTGGCTTTCAGCTTCCTCCCAGTGCAGACATCACAGGCCACATCTTCAGGTCCAGCATAGCAGTGATCAGCTGGAGCAGCTTGGAGTCCAGTCTTCTTCAGTAACTCCATCAACTCTGCTAACATGATGTTTTTCTCCAGGACAGGCCTCGGTATGAAAGTCTTCCTGCACTGAGGGCAGCTGTGAATTCCCTTCCTGTCCTCTTCATCAAAGTGAGATTGAATACAGTTCATGCAGTAGCTGTGTCCACAGGGAATCGTCACCGTGTCCTTCAGTAGATCCAAACAGATCCAACAAGAGAACATTTCTCGATCCAGCTGATCTCTTTTCTGCGCCATTTCTCCTTCTCCGTATGAGTGACTGTGAGTTTCTGTTACATAGTGGTGAAACTATTTCAAAAAATATGTGGACAGACTGGAGCTGCTGTGCTTCAGGTAGAAGAGGGAGGAGTTAACACACTTTAACTTGTACAAGAAAGAAGAACAGTTTGAAGCAGACACGTGTGTTCAGCACATTTGAACAACAAAGGTCAGTTTGCAGTTTACGTTTTTATCCATTACCACCTAATTAATTTAAAATCTGTAAATACATAATTACCAAATACAATCAGAAAAGAGTTTGACTGTACTGACTACAACAACACCTACAAATAAATATACCTTCAGCACCCAATGAGACCACAACAACGTCTGCAACAACTGCAACTCCTGCAAATGAGTCAGCCACTGAAACTGCAGGAATTATAAAACTATGTCTACAGTAATGCCAAAACTAAACACGGCAAGTCTCTCAAGTGCTGCACCTAAACTAACCGGTGAATCTACAACTGCAATGAAGCAACCACTGATACTATACCTGCAACTAACAACACCAACATTGTCAAGTCAGTGAAACTGAAATGACACTTGACTCACTGATACAAATAAACTATACCAGCAGCCTAAACTGCTGCAACTAAATCAACTACTCAACCTACATCATTGTCTGCTGCTAGTTATGGACACTTTTTCAACTAAATCAAACACTAACTACAGAACATCTGAAACTAGAGATAGAAAGTTAGGCAACAAAACTGCAGCAAGTCCTAGCAAAAGTAAAGTTAGAGGCAGCTACTGTGACTACAAACTGTAGCAACATGTGGAACAGGCAACTACTTGTGTTTCTATAAAAAGCTCTGACTTTAATTTTAAGCCTTGCTGAAGGTTTTGAATAATTGGCAAACATTCCAGGGAGTTTTTGCTTAGACATATAAACAGTGAATTACAGTAGTCCAAACGTGATGAAACAAATACCAGTATAACAATCTCCAGTTCAGTGTGTGGCACAACAGGACTTAATTTAGCAGTGTTTCCCAAGTGATAAAAGAAAGGCCAAACTAGAGATTTGACATGAACATCCAAAATGAGAACGTAGTCAAAAGTTACCCCAAGGTTCCCGATAGACGATTTCACAAATGCCAAAAGAGGACAGAGCTTTCATCATCTTAGGTACAAATCTGTCAGGAGCACATACAAGGACTTCAATTTTTCCTTCATTATATTGGAGTAAGTTGTCAGCCATCTAACCTTTAATGTTGTCTAAGCACTTATTCAGAATCTTCAGCTTAGAAACATCTTGGGGCTTAAAAGAAATGTATCACTGAATGTCATCTGCATAGGAGTGATACCAAACTCCTATGCTCAACTATGCTGAAGAGGAGATATAGATCTATATATATATATATATATATATATATATATATATATATATATATATATATATATATATATATATATATATATATATATATATATATAATAAACAGTGAGGGCCCCCAATACAGACCCTCGTGGCACACCATAGGTAAGGGAAGTGGAAGATGACCTGCACTTAGAAACCACCATAAAAAAGCAGTGTTCAGACAAATATGAGGAGAACCTCTCCAAGGCAGAGCCAGATAGACTGACCCAATATTTCAGCCTTTCAGGCAACAATCGGTGCTCAACTGCAACAAAGGCCGATGTGAGGTCCAACAGAACATTTTCCTGCATCATCAACGTATTACCATTTTCAAACCTTATTTTTTTCCTAGTAAAGCAACGACATCTGCGAGTAAACCAAGAAATGAAAAACTGAGCACAGCTACAGCTAATGTTTTCATTTTCTACAAGAACATAGTCACATTCTGGATTTTTGAAACATTTATTTCAACATGTTTTAACAATCCACAACAGGAAACAATGTGTAGGCACAAACGTTTTTTTTGTTTTAAAACAGCAAGAGACAAAAAGTTTAAATCTAGGAACCAAATTCACGCCAACGCGTTTACTCTGTGTGGAAACTCGCTGCTAAAACATGTAAACCAACACTGACTGAGTCAATGACTCTGAACAGCTTTAAATATTGAACATTGGCAGCTTCACTGGTTTTCCTCTCTTTGATAATTATCTGCAACAGCTACAGATGTGAGTCTCTGTCTGGGTTCCCGGGTCAGTCCAGATCACCTGATGGTCCGGTACATCATAAAGTCGACCGTGGTGCATCGTGGGAACTTGCCGATCGAGCTCTCCTCCACCGGCGTGTACACTTTGATCTGCCTCATGTGCGTGTCTCTGCCGTTCTGGTGGTTGGCCAGCACGGCGATCTGGATCATGAAGGTGCTGATGGGCTCGTTTGTGCGCTGAAACACACACATGCCAAATTTAACTACATCTTTCACCACCAGGGGGCAGCGTTTTACCAGCAGGTGCCGTTTTGTTCAAGCTTAACGTTTCTGTTTTAACCACTCCCATTGTGAAGAATGTGCTGCTTAAAAAACAAACAAACAAACAAACAAAAAAAAAAAACATTAGACTGACTCACTGCTCCATCTTGTGGTACAAACCAGTATTACATAAAACCAACAGATAATTTTCTTATATTTTGTTAACGTTGTAGAGACAAAAACAAAACAAAAAAAACACTCAAGTATATATTCACTGTCCAATCGTTAGAGGTGTAGTTTACTGCACTTGGTGCCATGTAAAGACCTCCGCAAGTCTTGGGCAGAGAAGTGCCGCCTTATTTTTCTGCATTACATCTATTTCGCAGGAACAGTGCGTCACAAATTTATTAGACCACCACCCAATGTAAGATTTATGCCAGAGGTACCTTAAATGAACAGTATTTATAATTATCAAAATCACTTTATATGTTTCTGTAATGGTTACAGAAACCATTACAGAAACATACACAAAATGACCACTGGGTGACCACTGGGTGGTCATTTTGTGACCACCCAGTGGTCACAAAATGATAATTTTTAATGCTAATAAATATTTTTTTTTGTTTACATGTATTTTTAAGTGTACCATTTTACTAAAAAAAACACAAACAAAAAACAAACAAAAAACAAAAAAAACAAAAAGGTGTAAACAACATTATTTTTTTTCCACCAAGATTCCAAATTAGTACTTTCATTCATGAACATAAAAACTTTGTTATAGTGGTCGAATGTTATGTCTGATTAATTTTGAGTCCAGAGTGCCGGCTCAAGTTTAGGTATAAAATATGAATTCAGTCACTTTTAAACAAATTTTTACAGATTTCCAAAATTTCTGTGGTCTCTTTATTTTTTTTTTTATACATAAGATAAGAGAACTCTTATTGTCATTGCACAGTCAACAAAACACAACACAATAAACTTTAAAGTGAATAAAAATTGCAAAAAATGTATGAATAATAAATTAACAAATGAATGAATGTTCATTTCACAATTAACTAATAACTTTGTTAACCACTGTACATCATCATAACAACAACCCCTTCTGAAAGCCGAAGTCTACAACACGCACCTCCCTTGACTTGAACGCCAACTACACGTCGGCTCAGCACAGACAATGAAGGCAGCGATTAAACGGTTCAGTATTGTTGTTTCCTTCTATAGAAACACTGAATATTCGCCTGCAGAGGGAAATCTGTACACTTTCTAATCAGTAGGTGTAGTAGTTAACCACACAGAGAGACTTTGGTTCACTGACATTGGCCTTTAAAGGAAAGAGTGCAAAATAAGGGAACAAATGTCTCTCTCCATCTTTTCATCCATCGAGATTTTGGATTCAGTTACACTGTCGATCAGAGACAATCAGAAACGTGAACAGAGACTACAGAGTCCTGTTCTGGTAAAATGTAGCATTTAAAGGTTGGAGAAAAGAAAAAAAAGAATTCTTACCGGATTCATAAGAGAGATGTGAATCCATCCACTGGGCTCCACCATCTCCAGCTGCTGCAGAGAGAAATACAAGGAAGAGGAGGGTCTGAGTGGTTCTGAAACCTCTGAATGAAACTTTTTAAACCAGATTATATTAGTTATTCGGTTTTTGAGATCTATACACAAAGCTTTACCCTGATTTCTTGGAGATTGTGGAAGTTGTTGCCCACTCGCACCGAGATCTTACTTGGTGTGTAGCTCTCGTCTGACTTATAATCAGCATAAATGCACAACATCTTCACCGTCGTCCTCCTCCTTTACTCCACAGGTCACATATTAAAGGAAGTGAATTAATGGCAAGCAAAACAGTCATTAATTGCTTGTCATGTGTGTTTTATTTGTGTGTGCACTGATCACCCTCCAGTTAAAGATGATGTCGATTTTCCAGGTTTACTTTAATTCCTCTTGTAGACAAGCTGGAAAATGCCACGTTACCTGAACTGTATGTTAACCAGGTGAGGCTGCGACCCATCCGACTGCCAGTAGGTCTCCAGGTTGTCGTCCCTCAGCTGATCCACTCCAAAACCTGGACAGGTAGAGGGCAAACTCATCAGACTAGACTGGTCCGGGGGTTTTTTTTGTGCCACAGTTAATCGGACATCCCCACATTTCAAAAAACAGTCATCATGTGTGAAGCCTCTGAAATTGATCTAAACTTGATAATTGTGCAGTAAGGCAAACTGCTTACTCTGTTGTGAAAATGTGGATATGCATATGAACAGGTCCAAAGACAAAAATAACATAATTTCTGTCTGCTTCTGAAAGATTTTTACAGTCATCTGTACACACAGCAGTCTGTATGCACGGGGAGCTGAGGGGGAAGTTACCAGGTTTACAGGAAGAGAGGGACCACACCGCCTGGGAGCCGATCTCCCGGACGGTCCCGGTCCGCTCCAGCTGCTTCGGGTCAGCTCCGGGTGGTGTCTTGCTCGGGGTCGCCATACTTTTAGACAAAAAACACACACAAAAAAAACAAGTTTCTCACACGTCCATTGATATGTTCGACATTTTAAGATATATTTACACTTAGCAAATAGAATTTAATCAACGAAGCTAATATAAGTGTATTTTAATAATAAGCTGACCATTAGGTAAAGTTCGGCATGTAAATAGCACTACTGGTACCATCTAAAATGTAACCGGACGCAAACCTTTATGCATATTTTAAACACTTCGAGCTTTATTTCCATTTAATAGATAATACAGAAAATGTAAGTCTTGTTTAGGAGTAAGGGGACCTTTTGGTAAACTTCGTCGTATAAACGGAATAGCTAGCTCATCCATTTCAGCTAAAAAGTGACTTCTTTTGGGGGGTATTTATGACACTAGCTAGTCGCCAGCAGCTGACATTTATCCACTCTAAACGCTCTCAAAACCACTAAAACTCATTCTACGCCACAGTTATTAAAGCCGACTCACAGATGCGTTAATGCAGGTCTCCACGGTGTCGTGTCAGTGCATCAGAAGTGCGGCTGCACGTCCAAAATAAAGTTTAAATCCGTTTCTATTTACACACTTCGAATCTCCCACTTTTTTGCACCTCAGCGTCGCTTCTTATATACGTCACCAGCGCTGAGCAAGCAGTCGCGTGCTATGTGCGCGCGACTCCCGCCATCTTTCCAGCCGGCTTCCAGCCCGTGAGAGGAACACGTTGCTGGAAAAAAAAAAACAGAAGTTTCACCCCGGAGTTTTCTCTAGTCGTGTCTTCTCTTCGAATCCCTTCTTAGCCGGGTAGCTGGAGCCGGTTAAGGGTGAGTTTGTGTACTCATCGCCCTGGATTTTATTGCTTTTGACGTTTGTATTGCCATACAAACGAGCAGATGTCGGGCTGCTGGGCCTCCGCTGCTAATATCGTGAAGTTAGCCGTTAGCATTATCCAATGAACACCATAAACTTTGCTTCCACGCGACTAGTGTCTCTTTAAAATCGATCCATTATCCAATCTGATTGTACGGTTACAGCTTGTTGGGAGTCAGGTGGTTTAGTTTCCCCTGGTTGCTCGTATTGCTGAGACAAGGGCCCTGAAAATATTACGTTTTCTTTTTAACCACAGGATCATGTGGCAAACTCCATTCGTAATTCTCCCAAGTTATGATGTTTCCCATCACTCACCGTGGCAGACAGTCGTGAAATTACAATTGCAAGACATTTTTAATGTATTTATTAGTAATTTATTCATTCGGCATATGTATACACCACAGATCAGCACGTTATTGGAGGAGAAATCCCGAGCTTGACGCTCGTCGCCACCGCCCGTCATGCTACATTACAGCTAGTTAAAATGATTAAATGTCTTTATGTTATGAGTTAAATTAATGCCGAATTAAATAAAAGGGAGGGCATCGAATGTTTAAAGGTTTTAAAGCGGGTATTTCCAGATATCTGCGTACAAACGTGAAGCAACAATGAAAGGGTGGCCTTTTAAATGGACCCTGGTGTGGCTCGCTCTGTCTTTACAAAAGACTGCAAAGCGCAAATGGGCTGGACTCCTGGGGGCCTAAATACGCACACACCAGACCAGGATCAGAATTGAAGACAGCAGGTATTAAATGCAGCCAGAGGCTGGGTTAGGCAGGAGATCTGCAGCAGTCTATTGTTGGATAAAAAAGAGCATTTGTTCAGAATTGAATGTGTTGTTTCAGCAGAGTTAACATTATGCATGTGGACGCAGGTTTGCCCCTGACTGCTGCACTCTACATTTAAAGGCTTTTTGGATGGTTTTGGGCAGCTGCATGCCAGCATGACTCGGTTTATACACAGTTCCTGTTTCTCTACATTGAATCTCATTTTCTCAAAACCAGCTGCTCAGCTATCGCTTCGTTTCCGTCCTCCAGCTCCACAGGTGCTAACGTCCATCATTCCCGCCCTCAATCATGGCGGATAAGAATACCAGGATCGCCATCGTCAACCATGACAAATGCAAACCTAAGAAATGCCGTCAGGAGTGCAAGAAGAGCTGCCCGGTCGTCCGTATGGGTGAGTGTGGAGATGATCGCACCGACGGCGCAAACCAACGTTTAAAGGAAAATGTGTTTAAACGTGAACCGTGTGTGTCTGCAGGTAAACTGTGTATCGAGGTGACTCCACAGAGTAAGATAGTGTGGATCTCAGAGTCTCTGTGCATAGGCTGCGGCATCTGCATCAAGGTAATCATATTGGCTGGATATTTAGCAGGAATTGATCCTTTTAGACTGCTTTTAGTCACAACGTTTAAACCATTAGAGTCAGTGTTTGAAGTTTGTTTCGTGGCGTTTTCTCCTTGCAGAAATGTCCCTTTGGAGCACTGTCCATCGTCAACCTTCCCAGCAACCTGGAGAAGGAAACCACACACAGATACTGCGCCAACTCCTTCAAACTGCACCGGTACGGTGATAAACGGCTTCAGTCTGTTTACCTTTACCTCACAGCTGAGCAGCATTTCCTCTGACGTGTTACCAAAACCTCAGGAAACTCGGGTCTGGAATTAAATTCTAACGTGGCTGTTATTCTTAGATCGCTCCCTTAGTTCTGACCTCTGCCGTGGTGGTCAGAACTATTAGTTTAATAGATTTGTGCCTCCAGATTTCATCCACATATTCGCAGCTTGAAGGCTGCACTTCAGGTGAGGTGCGATTTTGCAGCACTGTTAACACGGACGTCTGTTGGAACATCTCGAGGGATCTGGGGAGAAACAGGTTTATTTTTGCTCCCCCTGGAGGAGGTTCAGGATCCGTGAAGGGGGATCGAGCTCCACGGTGACTCAACACTCTGGGAAGTTTACGTCCGCTCGGGTCCACAACCCTAGGAGTGTTCTCCTCACCTGATGCCCTCCATTTCGGAAACTGCTCCTGCTCACAGCCTGAGATCCAGCTCTCTACATGAAGTTTGTGGCAGACTGAAACAAGTTGATTCTTGTTCTCTGTACAGCAAGAGGACCTTTGAAGAGTAAGAGGTTGACCTCGGAGGGGAGAACGTTTGGTGTTTAGAGCGCCAGTCCCAGAACCTGTTCATCAAACCTTATGTTTGTGGCTGTAGCCACATGAATAATAAATGCAATTTTAAAAATGTTATAGATTTTCATACTTTAGAACTATAAATAAAATAATCAGCTGCCTCTCCACTGAGTTACTAACCCAGTGCATGGACTCAGCTGTTCTTCCAATGAGCTCGGTTCTTCAGGTCACAGTGACCTTTCACCTTGCAGGTGGAGTGTGTACGACCGCTGTACTCTGATTATACTCTGGTTCAGACATGATCAGCTGGTAGACCCGCTGTCCGAGTAGTCATTCCTGAGCATTTGCTGCGCTGTCATGTAAATTCTCTGCTGACGATTTTGTGAAATCACAAAAAACAGAGCGGCATGCGAACGTCCGCACAGACCTGCATTAATCGTCTGGTGACGATCATTTACATCGAGGATCGTCACATCATGTCAGGAAGCACAGCTCTAGTTCAAGGCCAGCAATGGAAATTGCAAAATAAAAGCATCTAAAATGCTGCATCAGTCTTTAAGTCTCTAAACACACAAACATACCCAGGTAGCTCGTCTATGTAAAGAAACACCACTGAGACTCTGGGGTTAAATATGAGATGTGGTTTTTGTTTAGTGATGAAGTTGTTTCAGAGCCAAAAATCTGCATCTGGATTTCTGCATAGCAGCAAAGAAAACTCCTCACACCGAAGCAGAAACACATGAAAGGAAAGCTGATACTACACGATGAAATTGTTTAATTATTAGCTCGTGTTGAAGTCTGTTATGGTGGGTCAAAATGTTTATTGTGTGTGTGTGTGTGTGGGGTGTAGGCTGCCTATCCCCCGGCCCGGTGAGGTTTTGGGGCTGGTGGGGACCAACGGTATCGGCAAGTCCACAGCTCTGAAAATCCTGGCCGGAAAACAGAAACCAAACCTGGGGAAATTCGATGTGAGTGTTCACACATTACACACGCTCGCTCACACACACTCACCGGCCGGCAGTGGTGGTGCTGCTGCTGGCCTCAGGAGATAATGTTCGGGTGGAGTTGCCAGTTTTGGTTTGCTGGCCATCAGTTTAGCAACAGGAACAGATAAAGGTGTGTCTCCACCAACCGGCCGGGTAACTTAATCAGGAAATGCTCCTAACTGCTAGTTTCTAAAGGGCTATAAAAACAAAACGTGATTCTGTTTGACTTATTTACTCATGTTGTTCCAGCTCATTGATTTTAAACCCACGACTTACTGATACTGACTGCAGTTTTTAATGTCTGTGTGCTTTTGTTATTAATTTTCTGCATTCTTACAAGTCCCATATTGTCTGTTTGTAAAGTAGAACCGTTTGCACATCTGTTTCATGAGACTGGTGTGTAGCGATGTGTAGGAATGACATGACTATCAGCGCAGCTTTGCATGAGTCACATTCATAGTAATGCTTCTTTTGCTTATACTAGTCCTCAGTGCAGACACTCAATTCATCATCCTGGATCTGATACAGACCTCAGAGTTTTTCACCCTCGGGGATCATTTCTACACCTTGTTACCAGAAGCTTTGTGTTTTTAATGATCCGTACTTTGAAATCCCAGAATCCTCCAGACTGGCAGGAGATCCTGACCTACTTCAGAGGGTCCGAGCTGCAGAACTACTTCACCAAAATCCTGGAGGACGACCTGCGGGCCATCGTGAAGCCGCAGTATGTCGACCAGATCCCAAAGACCGTCAAGGTTCCGACTTTTCCTTAAATGTACCGTTCCTGATGGCTTTGGGCGTTTGCTCTGGGTTGTAATTGTTCGTCTCCGCCTGTAGGGGTCAGTAGGGGCCATCCTGAGCAGGAAAGATGACACAGACACACAGGACCTCGTCTGCCAACAGCTTGGTACACACACACGCACACAGAGACACACTCTTAATTACAAGCTGAAGTACCTTCATGTGAAAGCATTACAGCCTGACTGTAAACAGTTGTGTACTGTATACACAACATTTCTAACTGTGTCTCCGTATTTGTCCACAGATCTGAGTCACCTGCGGGAGAGGAACGTGGAGGATCTGTCCGGAGGAGAGCTGCAGAGGTTTGCCTGCGCTGTCGTCTGCATCCAGAAAGCCGACATGTGAGGAAACAACCCAAAAGTTTAATTGTTTAAAATTGAAAAAAACATTGTGTTGTTTTGTCTGAGAGCCGAGCTGACCGCCGTCCTCTTCGTTTCTGCTCCTCTGCTGCAGTTTCATGTTTGACGAGCCGTCCAGTTACCTGGATGTTAAACAGAGGCTGAAGGCCGCCATCACCATCCGCTCGCTCATCACGCCCGACAGGTTTGTCACTTCAAAGCTTCAGTTTGATCCCTCGGGGCGCGCCGCCGCTCTTAAACGTGATGTTGCGTTGCAGGTACATCATCGTGGTGGAGCACGACCTGAGCGTGTTGGACTACCTGTCGGACTTCATCTGCTGTCTGTACGGAGTCCCGAGCGCCTACGGAGTCGTTACCATGCCCTTCAGCGTCAGAGAGGGTAAAAACACTGTTATTGCCCAAATCTGTGGCGGATTTTGTCCTTAATATCACGGTCGCTGACATTTTCTCTAAACGGAGCCAGAGCATGTTCTGATCTTCCTGCGTCCTTCCTCCAGGTATCAACATCTTCCTGGACGGTTACGTTCCCACGGAGAATCTCAGGTTTCGCGAGACGTCGCTGGTCTTCAAGGTAGCCGAGACGGCCAATGAGGAGGAGGTGAAGAGACTCAGGCACTACCAGGTCAGTTTATGCGCCCAATCTCTGAATCACTGCTCGTCTGCTCCAGTTCGTCGTTTTTCCTTTTGTTTATCCTCCCTTACTACTTTCATTTCCTGTCATGGTTTTCTTTTCAAAATAAAAGCTTTGTCACATGGGGCTGTAACTCCTTCATCCACCGCTGCCTTTTCTTTCTTGAGGTTTTTTAGTCTTGTGTGTTTTTAAATGTCGCCATTAACCCTTTCAAGCTCACCACAGAGCCAAGTCTGTTCATTTTTGAGATGCACTCATTTTTATAAATTGCAGGAAAAACTAAAATAAATATTTTTGTGCACAATTTGCAACAAAAAACAGCACAGATAAATGAGCCGAGTCGCTTCTTTGTTGACTGTTTGATTCTTTGCTGTCGTTCAGTATCCAGACATGGCGAAGACAATGGGCGAGTTCACGCTGGACATCAAAGGAGGAGAGTTTACAGACTCTGAGATCATGGTGATGCTGGGAGAGAACGGTGAGCGGCGCTGAGGGTTTCAGTTTGAATCGCTGTGGTCAGCGTTTAAAAAGGGTTTTTAAATGTAACTTTTCAGATGTTTCATTTAGAAGCAGCTTCGGAGGCTGTCACTTAGCAGAAGAAAAGTTGCAAAATGTGAAAAACAATCTTGTAGCTCAGACGAGCTCATTTAAAATGACACTAAAGAAGGAGATGAGTGAAATGTGATTAAAAACATGGATCGTTTTGTTTGCTTTGACTGTTTCTCTGCGTCAGTACGACTGCGTTTCTCACAGAAATGAAACAAGTCGACACGCGCACGTCTGAAAATGTGTGTTAATGTTTGTGTGTTTGCAGGCACGGGGAAGACGACCTTCATCAGGATGCTGGCCGGCGGGCTCAGACCTGATGGAGGAGGTGAGTCTCCCTCTCTCTCTCTCTCTGTCTGAGATGAAACCAGATAAAAACCGGACACACATGCTGACCCTGAGTTTTGTCTTTCAGGCGAGGTTCCCATCCTGAACGTCAGCTACAAGCCTCAGACCATCAGCCCCAAGTTCAAGGTCAGCTCTCTGGTTCTAACGGCGGTCCTGTTACAGGATCATTTATCCGTCTGTTTCGCTGCTTTCAGCCTCCCGATTTAATTTAGTCAACGTCCTGAAACACAAATCCAGGGTTCAAAATCGGAAGACGTTTAAATAAGAGTCCAAGCAGACTTTTACCATCGTTCACATCATGAAAAACAAACTGAATCGTGATTGATCAGATTAAGCGTTTTAAGTCTGTGTGCAGCGACCGAGCCGTCTCTACCTCCATTCGTTATTTCAGATTCTTCCAGGTCTTAAAATACAGATAAAAACCTTTCAAACTTGAATCTCCTGCAGTGGAAACGTGAAGCTGTGTGTGAGAGACAGTCGTCGGGTTTTCTGAGTGTGTTTCACGTTTTCAGGGCAGCGTCCGAGCTCTGCTGCACGAGAAAATCAGAGACGCCTACACGCACCCGCAGTTCATCACCGACGTCATGAAGCCGCTGCAGATCGAGAGCATCATCGACCAGGATGTAAGGGCCACACACATTCTTGTTTTGATATCTTAGCGAGGACGTCTCGTTGACATAATGCTTTCCCTAGCTGCTTACCCGAACGATCAGCGTAACCGTAACTGTTACCCTGACGCTAAAACCACATTTTGAAAATGCCTTCAAACAAAAAAGTTTTGGTCTCCACAATGTTGTTGTCTAAATGTCTAAACACACACACTAACGATCCATCTTCTTCCATATTACTTTGTTACTTGTGTGTCATCAGACTCAATTTAAATGTATTTAAAATAAACCGTAGCGAAACCATTTGAGCCGCCTGGTTGGCAGAAAACGTTTTCTAATGAGACACGATGAGGACGGGGTGATGAAGCTGCCTCTGCTCCGCCCGCAGGTGCAGAACCTGTCCGGAGGTGAGCTGCAGAGAGTGGCCCTCACGCTCTGTTTGGGAAAACCGGCCGACGTGTACCTCATCGACGAGCCCTCCGCCTACCTGGACTCCGAGCAGCGATTGATGGCCGCCAGAGTCATTAAGAGGTACGAGCTCCTGTTTCAGCTCCGCTCCCCCTCTTCCTGTTTATCCTCACACATAAACATAACGAATCTGCAGCGAGTGGCTTAAAACTCTTGATTTCTTTTCAA
The DNA here is from genome assembly GCA_015108175.1 of Pelvicachromis taeniatus. Taxonomy (NCBI): domain Eukaryota; kingdom Metazoa; phylum Chordata; class Actinopteri; order Cichliformes; family Cichlidae; genus Pelvicachromis; species Pelvicachromis taeniatus. Next base: position 13,327 of record VURO01027830.1, read on the forward strand.
CTTTACCTTGATACAAAGAGCGTGTCGTATTAATCAGATTTCAGGTAATCGCCTCGTTTCATCTGCCGTTGTCTGACGCGTTTTTTTTTTTATTTGCAGGTATATCCTCCACGCCAAGAAGACGGCGTTCGTGGTGGAGCACGACTTCATCATGGCGACCTACCTGGCCGACAGAGTCATCGTGTTTGACGGGATTCCTTCCAAGAAGACTTCGGCCAACACGTAAGACGAGCCACCGAGACCGAGCTGCTTCGTCAGCTCGCTGACCACCGCCATGGTAACGGGGTGTTTGTTCTTTTGTTCTTCTTTTTTTTTTTTAGGCCTCAGAGTCTGCTGGCCGGGATGAACCGCTTCCTGTCGCTGCTGGAGATCACATTCAGGAGAGATCCAAACAACTTCAGGCCGAGGATCAACAAACTCAACTCCATCAAGGTAACGCCACGGCCTGACCTCCATGTTTGTTTGAATCTTTATTTAAACACACTGTCACACGCGGATAGGTTCTTGACACATAAACGCTGCACTGAGCTAATAGCACCTCAAACGTATGTGTAGTAGAATCATAGAGCGAGGTTTATTTAAAGGTATTTCCAACAACAGCAGAGAGGATTAGAGACGTTAATGAAGTTGGGTCTGATGTTGAATTCTGTCTGAGCTTTTTCAGTCACAGTGTTTGGGTCTGTGTGAACATCAGAGTATAAACAAGTGTGTGCGATGACGCAGACGGATGGCACGTGATATCATCAGGATGGTCACGGCGAGACCCGTAGGACACGAACAAATAAAACTCGTAACGAGCTTCGGCCTCGTTAGGGCCATGTCCACCTGGATGTTGTTTCAGCCAGTCATGCATTTCCTGTTTTGTTTTTTGTTGTTTTGTAACCTGTGGCCGTTTGCTGACGGAGGTTTACAATTGTGATGGTTTATCAGTATTTTAGTGATGTCAGCGCAGATGCTCACAGATCGTACTGGGCGACAGCAGTGTGAGGCTTCTCCTCCTCCTCAGCGGTGACGTGGAGGTTTTGTGTGAGTGTTGACACATGTCCGAGTCCTCGTCAACGCCGGTATAAATGATACGGAGCTGTGGTGACATCGCCGCGACCTGCGCCCTGCCTCACAGGTGTCAGGGATGCACAGAGCTACACAAAGGAGAGTCCAGCTGTGATCGGTGCCGTGTTCTGGGCTGAATTCAGTTTCCTTCAGATCTGAGAGTCTTACATGACAAAGCTGCAGCGGGTAGATCCACAAACTCGATTTATTTTGATTTACGACATTCCTGACTCAACCCAAAGGACATTTCTTTAAAGCTGAATCTAACAAATAAAACCTATTTGTTAAAAAATAAATAAACTAGAATAAACATGTAAACCAGTACACTATAGAGCCATTGTTACATATATGATACTTTAAAGAGTAAGAGCAGCAAACCATCTTGTCTTAGAGGATTATCTGACTGTACCGCTTTTATAAAAAAATAATAAATTAAAATATATTTAATTTCAGGCTCATTTCCAGCTCCATGAATTTATTTCTTGGAGACTGTTAGCTTTGCAGGTCAAAAGAATCCTCATTTATCTTGGTCACACATGCCCATGCTGCAGTGTGATTTGCTCTGTTTTAGTCCATTGTTGCCAGGCAACATGATGACATCATATGTCATGCACAACAAGTTTTGCATCAACAAGTTTTGTTGAAATTAACCTGATGCGATGCTGTTGTAAAGTGTTGCAGGTGCATAAATACTCCAAATGGGTCATTTTAACTCACTGAAATGTGGTTGCTAGGCAACAAGATGACATATATGTGATGAAGATGAAGCTGGTCACATGCTGAAAGCGACATGGCGACCAGAGACCATAAAGTCAGTGACATTGGACGAAATAACAGCTGGTGACACGAAAGGGGTGGGAACCAAAATAGACTTCAGTCAACTTACAGGCGAACCAATGAGAGCGAAGAACACCGCTGACCGACAAACGACCTGGTAGTAAATGCGTTACGAGGGTTACCTAGGCAACTGGACCCTGGAACGTTCCCAGGCGATCAGTTGCGACTTGCTGCCAGCGTGAACACAGCTGAAGAACCTCGTGTGCCCGCCTCGTGATCGTGAGTTTGCAGATACTGAGCACTTTTAGCTCCGCCCCTTCAAGCAAACTTTCTTCTGATTCGCTGTTTTTGCCTGAAAGCCCTAAGGCGACATTACTGTGAGCTCTTTTGACCTGACGGCTATAATCCTGAGGTCCCTCGACTCAGATCCCGTTCGGAGGCATTTAGTATTTTCTCTGAATCTGTTCAAACCCGAGGAAGCATCACGGCGCTCCTAAAGACATCTCTTCTACCGCTACATGTCATTATTTTAGTAGCACACGAGCTTAGGCGCTTTTACTGTGCTGAGCTGCAGTCGTCCACTCAGCTGGGAGGTTATTAGAGATAATAATTATAAAATGTAGCTCATTGATGTAGTGACGTCAGTGAGGAATCAGTCTGACCTTTGACCTCTGCCTCATCTCTCTGCAGGACACGGAACAGAAGAAGAGCGGGAACTATTTCTTCCTGGACGACTAAGACGGCATCCCACGTGACCAACAGCGACTTCCCGGCCATGTCCCGGCGCCCACGCACGTTCGAGCGTTATAACCTCGACATTTCATGGCCGGCCTGCCAAACTTCAGACACATATTAAAACTTTAAGTAAATAAAAAAAAACATTTAAGAAAAACAAAGAAACATCAGCCTTCATGTATCGGGCTGCGTTCAATAGCCAGCAATGTTGTGAAGTGTTTAAAAATAAAGTGCATTGCGTTGTGTGCGTGTGTGCGTCAGCCTGAACGCGCTCGGCGGATTCAAAGGCAGTGAGAACATTTTAACACCCGTACATTTACAATCAGAATAAACTGATGCTTCCTGAACCAGGAATACTCTGTGTGTGTCTTTATTTGTAAACACTGAAGCCTTACAGACGTGAGGCTAACGCAACTCAATTCAGTTTTATTCACAAAACCGTAGCAGTTGCTTCTAGGTGCTTTATTTTGTAGGATAAAGACCTTGCGGTAATACAGAGCAAACCCCAACAATCATATGGCTGCAAACGCTTTGGTGACTGGGAGGGAAAGAGACCTCCAGCAGAACATGGCTCAGGGAGGGACAGCCATCTGGTGCAACCGGAACAGAGACCGAGAGACCACTCAGGATTCAGACAATTCGATTTAGATTCACAGGTTAACCAAACCACTCACTGCCAGTCTTTGGACTGTGGGAGGAAGTCGGAGTACGCGGGAAACCCCCAGAGACACACCCTGGGATTTGAACCTTCTTGGTGTGAGGCAGCAGTGCTAACCTCTGTGCAGAAACCTAGGAACTGAAATATGGTTTCGAAGCATTTTCATGAGCCTTTAGAGCAGAGGGGCCACATGAGAAACTGTTGTGGCCTCAACAATAAGCTGGACTGTTATTTTTGGTAGTTGCAATTTACAGGTGTTCCCTAAACACATCATTAGTCATGGAGAAAGGGCAGCTATAAATAAACACTGAGTGTATGCCTGTTACCAATTATCACTTCTTTAGCCCACTAGTTATGTCATGTTGCTGTACATGATGCGCAGAGACCATCATGAAGTTTCATGTAAACTGGATCATGTTTTGATATATCATCCTCCTTCCACTGGGTGGTGCTGTAACTGATCCCTAATATTGGCATGTAAATGTTTCCGGAGCGAGATTCTTGCAGGGCAGATTGAACAATGTGTGGAGGTATTTCAGCCTTTATTGTGAAAGGACAGCAAAGAGACAATGGACAGCATGCATTCAGTGGCCTCAGAGTGGATTCAAAGCCGGCCCCTGCGTTAGCCTTATGGCAGACAGAGAAAAGGAAGTGGTACTGCCCGTGTTGACTGCCTCCTTGAGTTATCACTGTCACAAGAAACGTGGCCTTGGGGTCGAGATCACTGAGATTTTAGTATGAAACTCCTATGTTCCTTTGTTCCCGAGTTTTTTTTCCCCACAAACCTGGGTGTTCACATCTCCCACTGGCCCAACAGTGACAATGAGCTAAGCTTTATAAAACAAGGTAGTTAATCAGAGTTAACTTATGTTATCTTTGTCTAATAGTAAAGTTTGATGACCTGAAACAGTGTTTCACAGCACCGCAGGTGATGATCAAAACCCATGAAACCTCTGTGGTGATCAAACATACCAGCTCCCCCCCCCCCGCAATATTTTTATAGGTTTGTTGGGCACTACAATAGTTACTACAATATGCTAATATAAGATTCTGAAACTTTATTCACCCCAAAACCAACCAACAGCTCCAGAGGCAGCATCTGAGCCAAAAGTTTATTTATTCAACCACATAGAAAATCAAATGCAACAGCACGTTTTTGTTCTGTACAGCAGTGTATCCCCGAGCACAGAGAAGTAAACGCAGCAAACATAAGGCACTGGATCTGAGGTTAGACGACCAGAAACCAGCAGATGGACCTGAACGAAAAGAAAAACGTCCATGCACAACTCACAGTGACCAACAGCCTGATGGGCGCTAACAGCAGCAGCAGCTCTTTCTTTTCACGCTCATTTGCAGCTCGCTCACCTTGGCTCCCAGTATTTATAATGACGTAAAATAAACCAAACATGAGAAATGTATCTTTGACTCATCAGAGGAAATAATTTTAGGGAGAGGAACAGAGAGAGCGCTTTGTGTCTGCGCTTACCTTAGCATAGAGACACGGGCACAAACAGCTAGCCAACACTGCCCATTTAAAGCTTGTTAGTGTGTGCAAAAACTGAATCTGGGGTTTGAAGGGCTCACCAGTGGTAAACTAGCTAGCTGTGTGTAAAAACTAAAGTGGGAAAATTTTTGGTTTAACTTATTAATGTTATTTATATGCAAAAATGCTAACTTTCACCCGACAGTCATGACATTTCCTGCTGCTTCGTGCTTAACTACCTAGATGTAAAAAAAGGAGTAAAAAAAATGGTTTTAAGAGAGTCACTAAAAGATTTATTTATATAGGAAATAGAAAAATGCTACTTTATACCTCAAGGTTTTATGCTAACTAGCTTTGCTAAGATGTGCTAAATAACTATATGTACAAGTGAAAGAGTAGGTTTTATGCAGGTTTTTTATTTATCATGAAGAAAACCTATATTTTACAGTCATGACTGATTTCTCACTCCTTAGTGCTAAGCTAACTAGCTTGATATAAAATATGTTGGGCTATTTAACGCTAGTTAGCGTTAAACTGTGATAATGGAAATGGAGCTGAAAGTATGATTTTAAGAGAAAAATACTAAAATGTATTTATATAGCAATGGAAATGCCTTTCTGATCCTTTTTCACCATTTTCTTTACTTTGCTAAGCTATGCTGGGTAGCAAGCTTTGCTAATGAGCTGTATTGTAAAATTGAGTCTTGTTCTATGCCAGTGTCATTAGATTATTAATTTTTTTAAATATAGCAAAAAGCTACTCATTGTCTTCGCTAATTTTCCGCTGCTTTATTCTAAGCTAGGCTGAACTGCCACAGACATGAAAGCGTTACCTCTCAGGCAAGAAAGCTAATAAAAATATTTCCCAAAATCTCAAACACAACCAGAAAAGAAGCCCGTACATTCATCATGTCAACACAGTGGCTAACTTTTTTAAATCATTCACAATCCTCGTAAACAAACTTTGAGCTCAACATTCACTGAATCCATTCGTCTGAGTGATAAGAAATAGTGCTAACATGCTATGCTAATGCACTTAAAAGAAAAGAGGAGGATAGTGTTTATGTTTTGATACAAAGGAATAAGCTTGTTGATTCAGAGGCAGCAAAACAAAAATGGAGTTATAGATTTTCCAGACTCGGGTCCAGACTGTATTTCCATGGCTGCCGGTCTATAACAATCAGATCTCCAGAAAAAAAACGAAAAAGAAAGAATGAAAAAAAAAAATCACCACCTGTGTCCTCTTCTCTCATTGGCTCAGAGCTAATACCTTCTCTCACGAGCCCATACCATGTGGGCAGGGTTAGGCTGAATATAGTTAAACCCCACCCCCATATCTCTCTCATGTCTACTCCTGTACACCTCCCTGGTTGGATCGTAGCCACCCCTTCCTCTGCCTCCTCTCCCTCTTCCTCTGTGGGCCCTTCTCTGCCCTCTGTAGTTTGGCACCATCGCCACCTCCTCCCAGTCGTCCTCCGTGCTGCAGCCCACAGAATGATTGTCCACCATGGTGACAGGCTTCATATAGCTGCCCCTCTGGCTCTGTTCATACACATTGGTGGCATGGACCGGTTTTCGGGGACGTAAATGTGACGGAGAGCCAGGGCTGCTGCTGCTGCCTTTCATGGCTCCCATGGAGACGTCCTTAATGTGTGGGTCAGAAAGCAGAGCAACCTGAGAGCGAGACAAAAGGAGGTCCTGTTACAAGAGGATATGATGTAGCACGCCTTTCAAAATAAAACACCTAGTTTCTTTAAACTCAGTTTTACATACTAAGAGTAGTTAGTTAGGGGGATGTTAAAGGATGGTTTAGAGCAGGGATGTCCAACTCCAGGCCTCAAGGGCTGGTGTTATAGATGTGTCCTTGATCCAACACATCAGATTTAAATGGCTAAATGACCTCCTCAACATGTCTTGAAGTTCCCCAGAGGCCTGGTAATTAACTAATCATTTGATTCAAGTGTGTTGACTCAGGGCGATATCTTCCACCTGCCGGACACCGGTCCTCGAGGCCTGGACTTGGACACCCCTGGCCTGGAGTGACTTTCTTTTTCCAAAATAAAAGCTTTTTTTTTTTTTTTTAAATGTCAAAGATGATTTGATGTTGTAACCCTTTCAAAACAAAACACCTGGTCATGAAAACCTACCAGGGGGTTCAGAAATGTGACACTTCACATTATGGAAACGGTCAGATTTCCATAATAAAAGCCAACACCTAGTTACAGGAATTTGTGTGTGATTTTTTTTTTTCCAGGATTAAAGCTACTTCTAACTACTTATTAGATATTAGAGTTTTAAAATCAAAACCCCAAGTTAATTTGATAAAGTTATCAAGTTGCTCAGAAATATACATACTATGGGCATGTCGTTAAGTGGCGGATCCACCAGAAGCACCGCTCGTGTCAAACTTTCTCCCGGCTCTTTCTTGAAGCCTATCAGGAAAACAAAATTAATTAGAATTTTTTCCACCTGACAGTTAAAAGAAAAGCCATAACAGCTTGAAATGTAAGGCCTTCATCACCCAGAATTCCTACTTACCATAACTGGATGGGACCATCACTGATCGATTACTGTTGGCATTGGGAACATTAGGCGCAACGGCGCTCTCCAGAGGACCGGAGATGTGGATGTTCCCATGGCCAGGGATCGTGTCCCCGTTGGTGGGTTGAAGCTGGTGCTGCTGCATTGCCCCTTGGCTCACCTGGAGCTCCTGGTGGGTGGATGCAGTTTGGTAAGCCAGAGAGGGGGGGCTGTACGGACCCATGGCTGCGGGGTACACCGGGACCCCCGCACCCTGATTTGGGGGGTAACCCTGAGATGAAGTCTGGGGACCCGGGTACGGCGGAGGTGGGGAAAGATACCCAACTGAGTAGCTTGGGTTTCGTGGAGGCATCTGTTGCCATGGCATCCTGTGGGGTTGTGGCTGGGTAATGGAGTACCTGGCCTGGTTGAAGGAGGGTTCAGCAGGATGTGGGGGCTCATCGAGCGGAGCCTGGTGGTCATACTGAGGGGGAACCGGTGCTGCAGTGGGAGGGTAATGGTGAGGCGGGTAACCCTCCTGCAGGTTGGTGGGGGTGCTGGAGGGGGTGTTAGAGGGAAGGCAGTGTGGGGACGGGGAACGAGAAGATGGCTTGGGCTGCATGGCATGGGCCTGCTGCAGGGGGACGAGGTACAGATATGGTGGGTATATGGGCATGGCGTAGGCCTGTAGAGGAAGAGAGTAGAGGCAGGACAGTATCAGCCCCTCATTATTTTAGTTTGTTTAACATTCATCAAAAATAAGTTTGAGATGTTAAAAAAATGTGTATTTTTAATCAAATCAAGGTACGTCTTCTGGTGCTTGGCATTATTTTTACATAATTTACATCCTTGAAATGTGTGCTTTGGCAACTGGTCATGCTGCATCAGCAGTTATTGTTTATGTGGTTGTATTTTTTTTTCTTTTTATCCAAACGTCCCCAAAATACAGCACACAATGAATTAACTTGTTAACAGGAAATGTGAGATGACGGGTTTTTATTTTAACACAACACTCCACCCTCTTTTCCTGTGTTTTGTGAGTGTGCGTGAGTGTGTCTCTGGGAATGAAGTCCAGTCTTACGTCTTACCCTAATGCCCAAGTTGAAGAAAAACCTCAAGATGTTGACATCTGAGGAGACAAAAAAGCAAAATCCAGGTCAGATATCTTGTTCATGGTGTTGCTCACTGGCACCATTAAACTACAATACCACTCGTTACTCAGAGTCTGTTTCAGCTGCTTTGTCTCATACGGAAGCACAGCATGTTTTTTTGCCTAACCCTGCCTGTATGGTGGCCTTTTTGCACGTCTGTGATCAGAGTATTTTCTTTGCCTAAATGGTTGTTTAAAAAAAAAAAAAAAAAGAGTTTTTGTGGAAGGACAGGTGTTTTCCGCTGGGGAAGTCCATGTGGGACATGCAGTGCTGATTAAATTAAAGCACACAGATATTTCCTCATGTATCCCTGCTCGAATCTGCTGCAACACTTTTGTCATGCTTCATTTATTTTCATTATTTCATTTAAGTTTGACAGCCACCACCGTCTTTGAATATACAGCTGCGAGTCTCAGAGTACCGTACAGGCATGGCTCTGACAGCTGATCTGATCGTTCAATTTTCTATGGCAACAGCTGACGTGGTTATTTAGAATTTAAGGACACTTTGGTGTGGCTCACCTGTGGGTAGGTCGTCCCCGGACTTGTTGGAAGAAAAGTTTGGAATCGCAGCTATCTCGCCTCTCTCTCCTTGGGGGAATCCGGGATAAAGGAGGTCCTGGTAGAGCTGGGACATCTGCTGCATGGGGAGGGGCTGAGGAGGAGGAGCAGTATGAGGGGGGTGAGGTGGGGATGGCAACTCGGAGGCAGGAGGAGCTTGAGACTCAGGTGAAGGCTGGGGCTGCTGTGGTGGGGCTTCGGTTTGAGTCTGGGGAACAATGGCAGAGGCAGGGAGAGAAGGGGAGGGATGTGAGACTTGGGAGGGGTGAGGAGCCTGGGCGGTGGGGTGAGGAAGGGAGGCCTGGGGGTAGGAAGCCACAGGAGGAGGGTAAGAGGTCTGAATGTAGGGTTGGTGGTCAGTCTGAGGGGAGACGGGCGCCTCTGTGCAGGACTGCGGCTGATCCTGGGGCTCGTTCAATATCATGGGTGGGCCCGGGATTTGTGGTAGAGAAGCCTGACTTTGAGTCTGAATTTGGCTTAAAGAGGACTCTGCTTGGTTCTCAGGTGAGGGCACAGAGATCTGGGTCTGGACTTCAGGTGGACGAGTTTGACTTTGGAAAGCTTGAGATGCTGTCAGAGGACCTCCAGATTTTGGTAAACAACCTGAAAGGAAGAGAGAAGACATGAAGACAAGCTATTCGCCTAAAATAATACAAAACAGTCATAAATCTATGCATTATCTGTTAATCACATTACTGCATTTCACTATATGTTTATTAAAATCTCACTAAAAAAAACAAAAAAAAACAAACAGTTCCTCTGGTGGCCACTGGAGGCTGAGTGAGTCCATGCCGACATTAAAATGCCCAACAACAGAAATGAACCTGTTACAAAACAGCACAAAAATCCGGTTCGACTTCTTTGGATCATTTCACCCTTCAGAACAACTACCTGTATTTTCATCTTTCATAATTCACCTGCTGGAGTTTTATAAAGGCTTCCATTTAAGACCTATAAGGGGCGTGGCCACGTTCACCGTTAGCTGGGTGGGTACTATCCCCCAAAATCCTAGTCACACTGGCTATAGCCATCGTTTAAATACAGCCTATGGTTACTACCAAACACCCAGAGCCGGAAACACCTGAGCAACCCTAGAAATGCTAGAATGGTAATTAACAAAGCTCTTATTTTGAAAGGCGCATGTAAACCAAAATATTAATGTCAAATTTATTGTCATCTGTCTGCTGTCACCTATCGAATGAATGTATTCATGTGTTTATTTAGGCTGATGTTGTGCACAGAACACCTTTCAGTGATCTTTGGTGTTTTTAAGACCCACTGATGTAGTACAGTCATCTAACATGATTCGAAGGGTTTTAACCCCAAAAATGAGCTTTAAAATAGTTTTTACTGGTTTAAACAGTGAAATCTGTGAGTCACTGTCAGTCTGGGAGTTTCTGTGTGATTATTTAGTTCTGTGGACAGCCCGCGCTCTAAACTGGGACATGAGGCTAAAATTGTGAACAGATTTCTTACTTGTGATTGGAGCTGAAGCAGGTGGAGCCTCCCGAACTTCAACTGAAGGATGAATTAGAGAGGAGGAGAAGGAGGGGGGTGGAGTCTGGGAGCGGAGGAAAGAAGCGATGGGCGGTGAGGAGCGGGCGGCGGGGAAGCCTGGTGCAGCTGTGGGCGGGGAAGCGATGGGAGTGATGAAAGTGGGAGGAGGAAGTGAGGAGGAAGGAAGAGGAGAGGTGGTTGGCTTAGGTGGAAGAATAGATGCAGGGGGGAGTTTAGAGGAAGAGGAGGAGGGTGAAGCTGCGGGGAGAACGGGGGTGCTGTAGGAGAAGGCGGAGGACGGGACGGAGGGAGGCAGCGGTGCGTCTCCTTTTAGAGATGGTTTAGCATTCAGAGTAGCAGCAGAAGGAGCAGCAGGAGGTGGAGGAGAGCCCGGCACGGCAGTGGCTGAGGCGTAGGAAGGTGTGTTTGTTTTAGCGGCCGGAGCTGCAGAGGTGACTGGCAGGCTGGCAGAGGGGTTCGCGTTGTTTGGCGTCAAGGCCTTGACAGAGATCATTCCTGAGGGGGTGGAGTCAGCAGGCTTAGCAGCAGGAAGGGCGTGGCTGATCCTATTGTCAGGTGCAGCAGGTGTAGTGGTTGCTGTAATAGGCGGGGTAGAGGATTTGGGTTTGTCCCCGACAGCAGAAGACGGAGCTCTGACGTCTTCAATGGGGCTCTTCTGTAAAAGGACAGAGCAGCAACAATCAAAACTCCAAGTTTTAAAATTCGGACGGTCCCTGAAGGTCTCAGGAAACACTTCAAACAAGCTAATGCACATAAAAAACAGCTGCTCAGCTTCTGGAGTCGGGTGGAAACTTCAGATTTGATAGATCATACATGATCCCACATTCCTCATAGAGCTTCCTTATTGAACCTGCTCTGTGGTGATCGTCCCAGGTATGAACCAAACTGAAGAGCTCATGCACTTGAAGGCATTTAAAAGGCATTTTCTAATTTTCAGTGGTTTTATTTGATTTAAAAAATCACCTCATTATCTCACACTCACAGCTTCACTGCTTCCACAGGAGTTAAGAGGGGAAGCAGCATCCCAGTGCTAATAATTAAACACACTTCAATACTGATCATCAGCGAGGCGAGCGCCTCTATAAAAACAAGTTTTGCCAGTTTGTTGGTCTGCAGCATTCAGGAGTGTAATAACACAATGCTATAAACTTCCCAAGAGCCAGAATTCCAGCAAATTCACCCCAAGGTCAAACTGTTCAATGCAAAAAACAGTACAGGCCTCAGTTAGCATGCTAAAGGTTAAAGTTGATGACAGTGCAACGAGAAAAAGGCTGAACAATCATCTCTTGTTGGAGTGATTGTCGTCTCTCTTAAAGAGCATGGCAGCACAGCTTATGTTTGATCTGAACAAACCACAAGACCTCTGCACACAAAAGTGTCCTCGTGTAAATGTACGACCTTCTGTCGGCTGTCTGACACACAAACCTGGCTGAAGTGATGTCACGCAACAGGACGATTATCCAACCAAACGGCCAGAAAAAGGCAGTAACCATGAAGTCCAGACCTCAGTCTGACTGAAGTGCTGTGGTGAAAACTTAAGAGAGCTTTGCATAAATTACCATCTGCAAACCTCAATGACCTGAAGCAACGCTGTAAAGAAGAGAGGGTCAAAAATCCTCCACAGCACTGAAAGACTGACAGTCTCAAAATGATTACTTCAAGTTATTGGTGCTAGTTTATTTACATTTTTAATCAGCAATCTCATTTTTCTCACAAAGCTTCCCAATAAGCTTTTTAATGTTTCTTTATTACCATGTCAACCATTTTCTAATTGTTCTCTATTTAATTTCATGTACTCTAATTCTACTTGCAGGCTTTTCCATTTGAATTTCTTTGATGTTTTGTCTTTTTAATTTGAATTTCGTGGCACTGCTGGTTATTTTGTTTCATCACTTTTTCTTCTGTCAATCATCTTTGCAGCCTGTGTGAAAGATGCCTTACCAATAAAGTTTGTATGAGTGTCTCACAGAGTCTCACTGAGCCTCAGCACCAGGATGCGTGGAAAAATAAAGATACAAACCAGTGCAGCTGCTCCCATTAACAGTCATATACGCACTAATCGCGTATATCACATACCATGTGACATTGTGTCAGTCTGGTGATTAATGTCGCGGTGTTTTCACACCTCTGCACTGTTTAGTCAGTTTAAATCAAACTCGGGCTCATTTCCCCTCTTGGTGCGGTTCATTTGTGCAGATGTGAGCACAGTAGTCGCACCAAAACAACCGTACCGCGACCCTTTGGAGGAGGTGGTCTTGGTACTGATCCAAACGAACTCCCGAGCGGTTCGTGTGAACACAATCCAAACCAACTACCAGGTGCATGTTTGAACTACACATCCTGTAGCCTTGTGTGCTTCGTGTTCTCTGCTGGAAGGTCCTACATTCCCCACACAGCATCTTCTTCCTGTATTTACTTTAGTTCCTCCCACACTAGATGCATCAGGCCAATGAGCGGACTGAACGTTCTTGCGTAGTTCATAATGATGCATTCTGGTTTGCTTGGAGTTCACCTGAATGTTTCTCTGAGTGGAAACCAACCAAACCGCGAAGGAAAAGCTACAAGTTTACAAACTCACCAGCTGATTCGGACCAGAGGAAAAGAACTAAAGATGTGAAATCTCCCTGAGAGTGTCCCTGCATCATCACATCTCTCCCTGTTTGTGGCCTAAACTCACCGTCTTGTTCCTCTGAGATCGTTTCTTCTCTCCTTTCCTCTTCCCTCCCTCTCCCTGCGTCCCCGGCTGAGACTGAAGGGAGAAAAACAAACATTAGAAACATTAAAAATGCAAAATTAAAAACATCTGCTGAGCAAGAAACGGCGTGAGCATGAAGAATTAAATTCAAACTCTCATCCTTCCCGGAGCATCGTGTATCAGCCTCTGAGGAACAGAAACATTTTCAGTGTTCGTCACTAACAGAGCCAACAGCAGCTCTGATTCACCGGCGCTCACGTTTCCTAACAGCGAGCCTGGAGCTCATTGAACATTTTTACCATATGGACCGCTCGCTGTGGGTTTTCTCTGTATTCCATAAATGCACTATCCCCCCGAGTCCACATCAATACTCCGATAAAGAAACAACTCTGAGGAAAACGAAGTAAAGCAGACGGAGCAGTGAAACAGTGAAAATAGTGTCTGTAAATGTGAGTAACAGTCCTGTCTGTCAGTCAGAGGTGAGCGAGGTGGAGCATAAGCGTAAAATCCACAGCAAACAACGACAGGTCTGAATCCATGTCAGCGTTCTCCAGCTTACAGGTGAGTTTTCACGTCGTCGGTTGACCTCGCTGAGTTACTATCGTCTGCAGGAGACTTTGGTTTGTTCTGCTTTGATTGGCTGTTGAAGTTTTCGGTAACCACCAGCAGCCACGTTTAGTAACACGCTGCATCAGCACAAACAAAAACGAGGTGCTGCTGGTATTTACAAAGAGAGCACAGTGACACGATCACATGTGAGAAGCAGGCACTGACCCAGGTTCGTATGCATGTCTGGGCGCTCCTTTCTCCTCTCGTTGGTGTTTTTCTTTATTTTTAATATTATTCACATGTGTAATACAGCAATGCCAGAGCTAACAAGCAGGGAGGATGTTTAAACATCAGCTCACTGCCTTCAAAGGGTTAACTGATCAAACGTTTGGACCAGAGTAAAACCGGACCGGTCCAGTCTCAGCAGGACGCTCGGGTTTATCTGGACCCGTCGTGAAATCAGCCTCATGTGAACTCACGCCGAGTGCGGGGAAGCTGTGCTCGTCTCTGAGCTGGATCTCCACCAACGCCACGTTCCTCTCCTCCTCCTCTTTGGCCAATCGCTGCTCCTCTGTCAGGCCGAACGCCACCTCCGCCGTGCCCACAGACTTCCTGTAGAAAGATGAAGAAACACAGAAAAACTTCATTTATGCAAAAAAGCAACAACAGCAGCGTAAAATAAGAAGAACCACAAAAAAATAAACTAATACTCGAGTTCACAGCCCAGTTAGTGATAAATTCAAGTGATATTTATGCTTTATAAAAACAGTAGAGGAAGAATATGAAGGATGAGTATTAAATGTCAAAACAACTACGACCACGAACAGACACAGAATCGCTTCAGTGTGAGTTTTTAGGTGAACTGTCCCTTTAAGAGGTTATGGGATCCAGCACTGATGCATACAAACAGACACACGTTCACACACTGACCTGCTGGTTTTGGCCCCGCCCTGGTCCTCTACGGTGGCCTGTGGAGGCCAGGAGTGCTGCTTCACCACGCGGCCGCCTGAGCCCGGTGCCGCTGCCTGAGAACCTGAGGATGATGATGAGGCGACGGACTTCCCCCTTCCTCGGCCTTTCCCACGCTCCTCCCACTCTGAAGGAGAAAGAGAGTTTCCACAGACTGCACTTGTGCAATAAACCCGCGACACGTGTGCGCGTGTGCGTTCACCTCCTCCGTGCCCGTTGCTGAGCCTCTTGTCACGGTTGCCCACCTTGTTCCACCCGCTGTCATCGCTGGGAGGGCGGAGACTCCACAGAGGCACCACCTGCCTTCACGCACAAACACACAAAACAACACTCGTCACGTCTGTGCGACCTCCGCGACACTGAGCGTGCGTGCGCTGTTAGTGCGACCTACTTCCTTCCCAGATCTTCTATGTAAATGGTCACTGGCTGGTTATTGGCCGGCACCTCCTTGATGACGGCGCTGTAGAGCCGACCGTTTCCCTCGAGACGAACCTGCACGTGACGCACAAACAGTGTGAAAAATGCACTCGAGGAGGATTGATCCAACACACACACACACACACACCTGGCAGCGGTCTCCTACAGTGAACTGCATCCCAGCAGCGATGCAGTAATCCATCTTCTGCTGGGCTGAAAGAAGAAACAAAAGAAAACATGAAACATTCATTTCTTCACAGTTTTTCCTTTTTCTGAAAAATCATCTTCCGATCACTTTGACTCCAAACAGTGTTCAAAGTTCCCCTTAACATCGTTTATTCCCGGCATGACGTCTGTGTTCAATCTTCCTACAAAATCCAAAAAATGCAGCTGATTGTCACACTTTCAGCTTCTGCACCACCTGCTACACCACCACCGTTTTGCATATTTAAACACGCAGGTTATCACATCCAGCTGCTGCCGCCTGCCAGCAACAGCTGCGTCCAGCTAAGTGGAGCGCCGGTCCTCCGCTTTAACGATCAGTCTGAGCACAGACGGACTCTGGTCAGACGCCGCCTCATCGACAAGCCGGGACAAAGCAAAGTTTTTATTTTTGTTCCGTTAAAAATCACTAATGTCAGCTGGTTTCCAGAGTGAATTCCCTTGTTTTAGTTTAGTTTTTATTGTTTTAAAATGTTTAGTTTATTAGTGTTAATGTTACGCCTTAAAATGTCACGAAATCCTGAATTTTTCAGATGGAAACTTGTCGTGAACTGTACATAAAAACTGAAAACTGTGTGTTGGCAGAAAATTAGTACATAAACCAGATAAATACATAAAAAATACCGGCTGGTGCCAACAGTACCAGTACATATTAAAGTCGTACATCGCCTCGTTCTTGTTGATATTGCATTCGCAAACTTGGGTGTCGAAGCCGCCTGCAGGTCCGCTGGGGTGACGACAACTTATGGAGAATGCATCGAGCTGTGAGGAAGTTTGAACACTTGTAGGCAAAGAAATAATTTCAAAGCCGGCTGAGCCAGACTTGCTGTCGAATGCAGCGCTCTGATTGGTCAGATCTGTTTATTCGTGTGTGAAAAAAGACCTGAAAAAATATAAACGCCTCAAATCTGAACAGCTGCAGTTAAGATCAGGTGAGTCTGAAAATGATTTTAACGCACGAAACATTCACACTAAATTTTACATGTTCGGTGTGTAAAGGCGTTTAGTTTACGCCTTGTAATCACCGATGTACGGAGGATACAATCCTAAAGTCAGTAGATGATTATCAAAGCAGAACAACCTCCAGTCAATGACAGCTTCTGTAAACAGTGTCAGCATAACTGACGCTTCACAGGTTTTTAGCTTCAGGCGTTTTCCTGTTCTGTGGAATTCTCTGGAATCTGAAACATCCCAGCAGAATTTTATTGATGCGCAGAGAGTTAAATACAATGTCCACATCTGATGGTCAGTGTGAAGCAGCCCCGAAAGGAAACCACGCCCACATCATGAATTAGAAGATGACATCATCTTAATACAAACTTCACAGTGAGTCTGCACTGATGAATGTAAAACAGTTTCCTTTGAGTCTATATTTAAAACGTGACGTGTTTGTGCCCTCTGCAGCTGACAGGCTTTCCCAGCATTTATCCAGCACCGCAACAACACCTGAAACACTTCCTGTGGTTTCAGTGGGAGCTTACCACACGACTACCAGCACTCATACAGGTGTGACGCACCAGCACAGGTACACATCATGCACTCCCAGCATATTTCTAACAGCAGCGTCCCTGCAACACCACAGGAACCAGTATCTGTCGGCTTCCCTCCTCTCTCTGCTCACAATTCAACATTTCACAACTAAACTGTCCTCGAGTCTGCTTTTGTCAGACGACTGTAGGAGATAGCGTCACAAACATGGCCCGTTATAACCACTCTGCTTCTCTTCAGTCACCCCTCCAAGTAGACGGACTTAATTATAATTTATTACTGTGTTACTGACCCATACGTGACCGTCAGACTCCTGACTGCTGCTTACAGCTGTCACATTTCTAATGTGCCGCCCACGCACATGTGTAAATACAAGAATGTGTATTTACTTCTTTTATCTTATTTTTCTATTCCCTCTACTTTTTTCCTTCGTAGTTTTAAAACTCGTGTTGCTCTAGTTATTTTTCATCTCAGCAAACACATCTCATCGTAACGCTGACCTCGTGTTAACTTACACAGGACAAAACGTACATGTCGTTTCTTTGGACATCGCCCTTGGATCTGACTGCTTTCAGACGCGTGCTGTGTTTGTTTATTAACACTGTGTGTGTGTGCGTGCACGTGTGTGTGTATGCGTGCACGTGTGTGTGTCTGGGTGTGTCACCTCTCTTGGACTTGTGCCAGACATCGTACTCCACATTTCTGAGCAATGTCGGGTTCAAAGATCGCCTCACCCTCTGAGGCAGCCCACGCCCACGGCCCTGTTACACACACATACACACACTTCAGTGACAGGACTACCCAGTGTGGTAGTTATAAAACATGTGTTTTATGAATGTTACCCTGTAGCTTTGGTTGTGCTTTGTGGAAGTGGAGCTGGTTCCATTTTCCACCCTGAGCCATAAAAACAGACATCATGAGATTATTACAGCCTTAAAGTTTTACTGTGTTTGATAAAAGGAACTGAGAACACTTAACAAGGAAATGAGGCGTCAATATGTCCAAATAAGTAGGTAATTAGTTTTTAATTAAGTAAACAAAAACAGCGGCCCGTGAATTTACTGCCAGTAATAGAAAAAATACAAATGAAGTTCGAGTGTTTGTTTACTAAAAATCAGGCACAGGTGCTGGATTTTGGCTCGTTCTTCCTCATTGTAAATGTTATCATGCAGGTGAGTAAACGGTTGCTTGATGCCGGTTTCCTACCACAGCGCCTCGTCTACATCCAGGTCGGAGTCGTCGCTGCTGGGGCAGGCGGGCATGCAGTCGTCGCTCAGGAGGTCAGCGGGTCGGCCGATCCGCTGGCAGGAACCCAAATAGCTGCGGTCCACCTTAAACACGCCTTCGTACAGCAGCTCGTACAGGACGGCTGCAGGAGGACCACACAGAGACTCAGACTGAGGGTTTTTCTGGGGTTTACTGCCGTGTTTGTACGACACAGGAGGTCTAATTAAAGACTGAAGTCTAACTTTTGATAAGAGGCGAGACAGAAATTCAATATTTGAACAAAAAAAAAAAAGTTTGTCAATGGGTAACCCACGCTCTGTGGGCTCTTTCAGTTTCATTAAACTTTAACCACTGACTTACTGTCGCTCTTTATGGGCTGTATTTAAGTGGATGGGTTGATTATGATGAACAACGACATCATAATAAAAGACTGTCACGTTGGCCGAGCCTCTACTTTGACTGTCATCTGGTTAAAAAGCATCAGACCCCTACTGTGGGCCCACGTGAAGATAAGCCTGTAGCCCCTTTTCCACTGGCGTCTACTCGGCTTCACTCTTTTTCTATTACAACTGAGCAACACCTTAATGTGGGCAGGGTCGTTATAGCAACGCAGTCCGAAAGTCCCACGAGCTCTTTGTACGCGTCTCAAACACAACAATGGAGGACATCAGGGGGTTGGTATACCTGCTGCTCAGTCCATGTGGCAGTTATGTGGTAGTACCCGGTACCTCCTCAGCCGGGATTCAGAACGAGCCGAGTCGATCCGAAAATAAGACGCCAAATACGCCAAATATTGGCCAGGAAGTGAAATCCCTGGATGAGTCATGAGAGCCACGCCTTCACAAGAATCAAACTCGCCATTTTTGAAACCCAACAACGAGGAAAATGGCTGCAACCAGGTGGATTTACAGTCGGTTTAGCAGCAGGCGTACCATCACCCCGATGTCCTCCACGGTTCTGTTTCATTTCTGTCGTTGGTAAAGCATCTACCAACCAGAAGGTCGAAAGATTAATCAGTTCCTTCGGACCGGTCCAAGTATCCTGAACCTCCGCGTTGTGATTGTGATGTAATGTTAGATAAAGTGCTGTATGAATGTGTGTCTGTGACAGGGTGAACGAAGTGAATCAAGTTGGTAGTATAGAAAACGTCAAACTGAGCAGAAAGCTGCTTTCCTGTGTTTAAGCTGCAAAGTGTCGTTTTTGTCGGGTTGCTGAACCTCAGAAACGCAGAATTACACTCCAGGAAACATTACGAGCTACATCAAATTAGACGTCAGCTACAGTTAGAGACGTCAAACAGAGACATCAGTGGTAAACGTTGGACACAGCAGCATGAACGTGTGGATGTGCTCTGAGAGGCTTTTCTCCTGTGACTGTTCACTTTTAGCAGTGACAAAACCAGTTTGTGCACTGTACTGTTAATGACTCACACTGCTCCTCTTGCACACTGACTAAGGGAAGTGTTATGAAGACTTGAGCTCAAAGGCATCCCTCAGTGTGCCACAGCCTTACGCTGACTATGTGCTGTTTAGTTTATAATTTGGTCTCTGTTGTCTCATTGTCTCTGGCGTGTGCCCACATTTTGATTTATGTTCTCATCTGTTTGTCGTGAATTCACTGAGATTTCTCTTCGGTTCTCTTCACTCTTTTCCGATCTTCTCGTTTTACAAACAAATGTAATTACAGACACTCACACTGGCAGAGCGCCGTGTTCTTGATCCGGCTGATGGGATAAACGCTGTCATAGTGATTCCCGTTCAGAAAGCACAAGTGCACCTGAAAGAGGCAAACAAACGTTTCGGCTTCAGTAAATAAATGAGTGGAAATTGATGCGAGAAGAGTCTGAAAGGCTTTTTTTTTTAAGACTTTAAAATGTCCTGTAAAGACAGAATAACGAGCGGTGTCATTTGGAAGAATCGCTGTTATCGTCTCAAAGCTGCCTCCTGACAGCTTGTTGTATTTTCTGAAAGTTTTCCTCCGACAGGAAATGCAAATGGTGTCTCTAACTAAACGCTCGGCCGGACGCGTCCGTCTCACCTTGTCCTTGAAGTTGTTGCCTGTGATGTTGACGGCTGGCTTGCCGGGCTCCTGGAAGATCAGAAAATCCCTCCTGCAGGAAGAGATCAAAAGAGACGGAGAGAGAGAGGAGGATGAAACAAGGAAACGCAGTGAAGATGACGAAGCTTTGGTGACTCATCGTTTTCACCATCTGATGCTAAACTCGGGGGCTGTGACGCAGATTCCTCTGACTGTAAATGAGGACGAGCTTCTGCACGTTTGGACGCAGAGAGTAAAAGCTGTCACACCTCGGGATGCTGCTTCATATCTGACTGAGACGAGCATTCCCGACTGTTTGTCCTTTAAAGCCTAACTCAGGGTTTAAGCGTCGCCGTGCCGACAGACTAGTGGTCGTTTCCGAACCGTTAAGACCCCCGAGCCTCGTTCATTTCTCACCAGATCATCTTTAAACTCTGCAAATGTCTCAGACAATACCCCATCAGTCTTTTACGGCTGAGGGGTAAAAACCCACATGTAATCCGCCCATTGGGGCCAGGTCATGGGGGCAAAAGATTTTCATCACATTTAACTTCTGGAGTCAACAACACGTCATCAAAACCTTCCAAAAGTAAATGTGGCGCCTCTTTACAGCCACAGACAACGAGTTGCTATTTCCATCAAAATCATCCAAGCTGTGGCAGTACAGCGTCACTAGGATCATTGCACACATCGTTAAACGAGCTTAGAAACTGCACTGTTATATTATCAAAAACACCTCACATGTCATTGGTCAGAGACCTGCACCAATGAAACTGGAGGAAGGAAGCTCTGAGCAGCAAACACTCTGAATGCTGACAGCAGTGATTTTAGCTTCTAAAAACCATAAATGTCTCATAAATTAGTGATCATTGTTACTACATGATCACTAAGGCTGAGAATGGATGGATGAATGGATGGATGTTACTACATACACACACACACTGGCCACTTTATTAGTTACACCTTGTCAGTACCAGGTTGACCCCGGTTCGTGGCAGAGGTTCAAAAGTGTGCTGGAAACACTGCTGCTTCATATTGACATGACAGCATCAGACGGTTACTGCAGAGTTTTGTTAGCTGCACATGTAAACCTCAGATTCTACCACATCCTAAAGGATGTGGAGGGCTGGTGACTGTGGAGGCCAGTAAATATAATAAAGTGGTTCAAGAAACCACCATCAGCTGAATGCTGGAGCAGAAACTGAGACTCATCAGGCCAGACAATCACCTACTGTCCAATTTTGTTCAGCCTGTGTGAATTTCAGCCTCAGCTTCCTGTTCTTCGCTGGGACACCCAGTGTGGTCCTCTGCTGCTTCAAGGTTTAACATGTTGTGCATACAGAGATGCTCTTCTGCATACCTCGGTTGGAATGAGTGCTTATTTGGGTTACTGATGCCTTCCATCAGCGAGAAGCCCTCTGGCCATTCTCCTCTTAAATCTGACATTAACAAGGCGTTCCCTGGACATTCTGTCTGTTTTGGATTATTCTCTGTAAGCCACAGAGAGAGTTGTGCAGGAAAGTCCCAGCAGATCAGCAGCTTCTGAACTACTCGGACTAACAACCACGCTACGGTCGAAGTCACTTAAATCACCTTTCTTCCTCTTTCTGATGCTCAGACTGAACGTCATCAGTTTATCTTCACCATTTCTCCATGCATAAATGGACTGAGCTGCTGTCATGTGATTGGCTGATTAGACATTTGTATTAACAAGCAGTTAAACAGGTATAGCTAATGAAGTGGCCAGTGAGTGTAATGCTTTATTACCCACAGTGAATACGTAAATAAATATCATACACTGTGGGAAATCCCGCTAGATTTTCTGTCGAGTTAAAGTGCAGCTCTCTGTTCAGAGACCTCTGACATCACTCACTTGTACATGGCGGCCAGCGCGTTGATCTCCACCTCTCCCACCCATTGCTGGAAAACAGAGAAAACTTTATGAGCTTTCATATTAAAGTGACCCAGCATGTGAGAAAAATAAGAGCATGTGGTGTTTTTACCTGTGGATCCTGAAGCTTGCACAGGTAATGCTCAAAGTCACCTTCAATAAACTGCAACACAAAAACATCAGTGACTTTTTCAGGCATTTCCCCCCCCTCAGATCTCCCAGTTTAAAAAAAAACAAAACAAAAAAACATGACGTCTGAGGCTGAAAATGAAGTCAAAATAAAACCACCACTTCCTCTAAAGCAGGGGTCACCAACATGGTGCCCGCAAGGACCACATGAGTAGCCCGCGGGCCTGTTTTAAAAATAGCTCACTAGAACAACTTACCAGTAAGCTGCATCTATTTTTATTATCTTTTGCTATTTTTTAAAATCACAATTGCATTGGTGTCAATTTGTTAGAGATAATATATTTTAAAAAATGTTTATTATTAAATATTAGATCACCGCTTTCTGGTCTCCATGGAAACAGTTGCCATAATCAGTGTCTTTACATAGATGAATATCATTAATTATTAATGATAGCATATAATTAAAGTTAAATTGAAGAAATTAGTTATTTCAGAAGTGTGTGTCACACTGGTAGCCCTTCACATTAATCAGTACCCAAGAAGTAGCTCTCACTTTCAAAAAGGTTGGTGACCCCTGCTCTAAAGGATACATGAGTCCCTCCCCACAGACTCCAGTGT
>VURO01027841.1:6076-24354 GCA_015108175.1 Pelvicachromis taeniatus
TTCCCCCACACCCCGCATCTGTTTAATAACTCTTTGAAAATGGTTTACCTACCTCACCCAGCCTTTAACTTATACTAGCAAGTGTTTGCCATGATTTATATAGTGGATAATTCCACGTGTGTGTCTGTGTGTCACGTTCAGGCAGGTTAGTCTGAGCTTGCAGAGGTGTAGCTGAACTCGACGGTCAGGTTCATTTCCACACCTGATAAGCTCTTTCATCTCGGGCGTACTTTGATGTTTTGCGCTCCTGGATGAATCTTGCTGCTCTCTCACTGTGTGGATCTGTCTTCCTCTCTCTGTACCCTTTGTACGACTTTGCCCTGTTAGCTGTCTGCCTCTCTGGGTACCCATCTTTTTTTCCTATGTGTTGAACTTTTTGGAGCGGTTCAGTTTTGAGACGTGTGAGCAGACGGAGCAAAAATCAGGAAATGGTATTGCATAAAATTTTAATATAAATCTCAAAATGGAAACATTAAACTAGTTACAGAATCCACAAAATATTGTCAGAGTGTGAAACTGAATTTTTGGCCATGTGTAATACACACCTTTAACTGCCTCCATTGGATGTCCACTTGTTTTTTTGTGTGTGTGTTTTTTTTTTAATTCTGTCCACGTAGAGGAAATCAACCAGCCTGTGCAGGTTACACTTGACTAACTAGTATACCCTAATTAGCTGCTAGCTGCTTCTTCTGCCTGATGACTTTTAATGAATGCACTGATGGGTTTCAGATTCTGAAGAGAAGCACTGAAGTGCAGACATGACTCAGAGGCCTCGGGGGTTCTTGTCTGTCTGGCATTTGACCTGAATCTGGTCAGAACCTTGAGTTTTTTAAAAAAAGAAAAAAGATCAAGTTACTGATATATATTACTGAACATTTATATCAGTTTTATAATGAGATTGTCATATTTGACAGTCAGTGCATTGTGAATTCTTAAGAAACGGGATTTTATGCTCATTTATGTGTCCATTCCAGTCCATGTTAAATGTTGTTTGAATTTTGTACAAAATGTTGTTTTTAATAATTATAAAATTCTTTTCGTATCATTCTTTTCTCCGTCTCAGCTGCTGTTTCAGTTTCTCTGATTTTTTTTTTTTTTTTCTTTTCTGTGTGTCTCTCAGCATCAGCAGCAGGTGGTACAGGCAGTAGAGAGGGCCAAGCAGGTCACCATGGCTGAACTCAACGCCATCATAGGAGTGGGTGTATAGTGTACACACACACTCGCACGCGCGCGCGCGCACACACACACACACACACACACACACACACACACACACACACACACACACACACACACACACACACACACACACACACGCACACACACACACACACACACACACATGCAATTAAATACAAAATACATAGATTGTTTTTTTACAGCAATGTTGAAAAATAGCTTGAGAGGTTAATAGAAAAAGAATAATGTGAGGAGAAGAGTAAGTGAAGCTGAAGGACACGCAGAAGGAGTCGGTGGATCAGATGTATTTACAACATAAAAGTTTATTGAGGGTCTTTGAACTATTCACCAAACTTCAGTAATCTGTCCAATTTGAGTGAACCTTTGTCAGGACGCAAAGATTTATTCATAATAATATACAATGAAACCAAAGTTTTTTTGTATAGCAGTAATAGCTAACCTTTTTCTGCAAGAGATTTGAATGTTTTAGCACCCCATATATCTTTAACAGAAAATGTCAGTTTTATAAATATCACCTTTTATATTGGCTGATAATTCAAAGGTTTTGGTGTTTTTGATCTAATGAAAAAAAGGTGTATCTGACATTTAACTATTCTAGCTGTAGTCTACATGTTTCAGTTGCTATCTGCTCGTAATAAGGTTTTTCCACGCTCACTTTCAATGTGTTTTCCTTTCCTGCTCTTTCCTTTTCCTTTATTTGTATTTTTTCCATGCATGTTCTTTCAAGTCCTAATTGGTGTTTCTGTGTGTGGTTCAGCAGCAGCAACTCCAGGCTCAGCACCTCTCTCATGGCCATGCCATCCCTGTCCCGCTAACACCCCATCCAGCGGGCCTTCAGCCCCCTCTGCCTCCTGGGGCCAGTACTGCCAGCCTGCTGGCTCTGTCCTCTGCCCTGAGTCACCAGCTGCCACTCAAAGATGAGAGGAAGCATCACGATAACAACAGTGAACACACACGAGGTAAGGTCTGCTCTGGATGTGTTTTTTAATATAGCAGGTGTTGATTTTGGTTTGTGCATGCTTGTTTCTGTTTACGTCTTGGTCTCTCCGTGACTAAAATGACCCTTGCATTTGTTATTGAGTTTTCAAGCTACTGCTTTCAGGTTTACTCTGATTAGGGTTCAGTCAAAATCCGATTATCTGATCAGGCAAATTCCTACACAAGAGAAAGGTAGATACAAAGATACACTCTCAGTTTGTTTATTGGAAAGGCAAAAAGAAAGTACACCCTCTGTCAATAACAAGGTCCCCCACTTTGGGACAAACGTATCTAGTCTTTTTAGCCAAGCTGTATCAGGTGTTAAAATCAGGTAAACACAATCTCAGTTAAATAACCACAGATGATATATTGCGTCATGTCATTATTTAACAAACACTAAGCCAAAACGCAGAAGCAGTCTGTGAAAAAGCTTCTATAGCTTGTAGAACCACCTTTAGCAGTAATAACTTGAAGTAATGCTTTATTTATCCGTCTCTCACATTTTTGTGGAGAAATTTTGGCCCACTCATCTTTACAACACTGTTTCAGTCCACCTGAGGTTTGAGGGCAAACCTTTATCTCCTGCTCTCTTAAGGTACTGCCATACCATTTCAGTTGGTTTGAGGTCTAACTGTGCCATTGCTACATCTTGATTTTTTTCCGTTTTTGAGTCATTCTGTTGTAGATTTAGTGTTGTACTTAGAATCATTGTCCTGTTGGATGACCCAGTTTTAGCCAAGCTTAAGCATTCAGACAGATGGCCTCACATTAAACTCTAGAATATTTTAGCATAAAGAGGAGTTCGTGGTTAACTCGATGACTGCAAGGTGCCCAGATTCGGTGATTTCAAATCATCACTCCTGCACCACTGTGTTCTACAGCTGATATGATGTGTTTGTTTGGATATGCTTTGTTTGGTTAATGCCAGGTATGGTGCTGTGCATCATGACCAGACGTCTCCACTTTGGTCTTTTACGTCCACAGACATTGTTCCAAAAAATGCTGTGGTTTGTTCAGAAGCAACTTTGCTAACTTAAGCTGTGCTGCCATGTTCTTTTTTATAGAGAAAAGACTTACTCCTGGCAAACTTTCCAAACAAGCCATATTTGTAATTGCATTGTCAGGGACTCCAACAGTTGACATGCTAACTGAGGCCTGCATAGTTAGGAGTGCAGCTCTTTCTCTAAGCAGTGCACGGTCTGATCTTAGGTCAAATTTGCTAGGATAACCACTCCTGGGAAGATCGGCAGCATTCTTGAATGTTTTCTATTTGTGAATATCTTTGAATGATGATGATAGGCTTTGGAATGTTTGGAAATGACTTTATAACCCTTCCTTAATTAATGGGCAGCAGCAATTGCTTCTCCAACATAATTATTGACGTCTTTCCTCCTTGGCATTGTTTTAACACACCCCTGAATGCTACAGACGAGCACACTGCCAAAATCTCTGTTTTTTATCGAGGCGCTCACACTTGCTGATGATCAGTTAATTAAATGGGTGTGCACAACCTGGCTGCTACTTACATACACACTGCTTCTGCGTCTTTGTTTGTGTTCAACAAATAAATACACAGTATAATATATCACGTGTTGTCATTCAGCTAAGGTTTTTTTTTCCCCTAATTTAAAACCTGCTGAGGAAAAGATTTTTTGATTATGCCTTGATGTGTACAGCCTTATAATTGGAAGAAAGTACACTTTGTTTTTGTCATGACTGTTGGTGAGATAGTTTGAAACGGACTAAAATACTTCGCAACAACTTGGCTGTTTTATTTCACTCACAGACAGATGCTAAATATATTTGGTAAACATAAACATCAAAGCTTAAATCTTTTGTTCAGTTAATGATCCAAATCCACTTTTACATGTCAAAGTATTCAGCCAGCATTACGAATTACCACTTGTAATGGCTGATGCTTAATTGTTAGTGCTCTGAATGAACAGCAGTTAAACAATTAAAAACTGATTTGTCTTTATGCCATTTTAATTGGCCTAATAGGAAGCAATACACAACCACCATGATGCCTCTTTTCTCTTGTTCACACAGAGCGCTTCTAATTCTTCTCTGAGCTGACTTTGAGCTCAAGCATTTAATTACTCTTCATAGAGACTATGTGTGTGCGTGTGTGTGTGTGTGTGTGTGTGTGTGCAGGATTGAAACTGTGTGCCAGCACTTAATTACTCTGTTGCAGCATGTCAGTGAGGGTTTTTACAGTGCAGCAGAGCAGTTAACCTTGCACTGTAGTTGCAGTAAAGCTAACGGCTGCAAACTGAGGTAATACTTACCCACCTAAGGAGCACAGTCACGACGAATTCCATCTACAGCTTACTTCCTGAAACTGACTATGTGAACAAAGGGAATAAAAGCTTTCCTTTTTTTTTTTGTCCTTTTAGTCTTTTAAAAAAGCATTTTTCGCTGCAGTTTACACTGTTGAACATTGTGTGACTGTGGTGCTAACCTCAGTGTATTTTTAAACCCTTGGACTTCTTCACCTCCACATTTAGAAACTTCACTGGCCAGTAATAATGGTTAATATGTTAATGTGTTAAAAGACTGATACTGATAATGACCGATAATGTACAAACTGTAATGTGCACGTGCATAAAAGTCTATTCACTGTATCAGCTGAGAGGAGAGTACTGAGGCAGACAAAAATCAAACCAACAACCAACAGTCATCTGAGTTGTTTTTTTTATTTTTGGTTTAGTTTTTTTTAATCTTTCTGCCCACTTTTGTTTTTGCGTTGTCTGTTTAGGTTTAGGCACCAACACTACTTGGTTAGGATTTAGTGTTACTGGTGTGAGTTCTGCCCCACTAAAGGTGCAAACATCAGCACAAAACGTAAGCCTTAAAGCCAAAAAAATGGAGGCTTCCACTTGTTACTTTATATGAGTCCTCTATAACTTTGCAATTAGGATTTAGAGCAAGTTAGGTTGATTGACTAATCTGCAGCTTCTCCTGTCCATTTGTTGAAGTGCCTTGGGCAAAACAATGAACTTCGAGTTCCAATGTGTAGACGTGTGCTTTGAAAGGCACCTCTGTCACTATCAATGTGCGAAAGTTAATGGTTAATTGAGAGCAAAACTGTAAGAGATTTATCTGTTAATTTGGAAAAGTACCCCTGGAGAGCCATAAACAGCAATGAAATTCCCCAGTATCCTCATCAAAAGTAACACAAATTTGCCATTAGCTCTCTTTTTGTATCTGTTTGTATCTGTTCTATGCAGCAGTGTGTGTGCTTGTGTGTTTGCCAGTGTGTTCTTGTGCTTCAGACATTGAATCTGTCATTCTTTTTTTCTGTCTCATGCCCTCCGCCCTCTCAGACAGAGACTCAGTCAAGGTAAGTCCTTCCTTTCTTTATTCCCTTTGTAAAAAAAAAAAGAAAAAGAAAAAAAGACATGTTTAGGCCATAGCTTCACTTCTGCTCGCTCAACTTCTCTGCGTCATTTTTGTACTTTGAATTTTTTAGTTGATATAAAAGGATGGATAAGGTTTGATTTCTATTCATAACACACACACAAAAAACTGTCTGAGTTGAAATCTTGCCGTTGGCTTAAAGAATGTCTATGCGCACGTCTGTGTTTATGTAAAAGAGACTGCTAGAGACAGCCATCAAAGTGAAAACAGTTCAGTGACATTTCCAAGATCTTAAATATTTACACATGCAGTATTTGATTTTAAAACATTGCTTTAAAAACATATTGCTAATACGTTCCCACAAAGCTCCATTATGGACTGGCGACATGTTCGGGCTGCATACTGCCGCTCACCAAATGACAGCTGGGATAGGTTCCAGCCCCCCTGCCACCCTTAATTGGATAAGTGGTTAAGAAAAAGGATGGATGGATGGATGTTCACACAAATGACCTATTATGAAATGTTATTTTATGCTTGTGAATGTAATTGGAAATGTAACTGACCACACTAAGGCGTAATGAAAACATTAGAAGCTTCTGATCTTATTATCATTTTCGTATTCTTCACTTGTGCTTTGTGTGTAATAAAAATATCAGATATGGGAAACTGATAACAGAAAAAAACAAAACAGTGTGAAAGAGAAACCCCAAGGTGAGCAGAGAAGAAAGTGGGGGGGGAAAGCACAGTGTGGTTAGTGAAGGAAGGAGCGAGCAGAAAGAGGCAGCGCAACAGATCACTGTTCTATCCAGCGCTTGTAGTAATTAGTCCCTTAAGCACAGCGTTTTTCCCAAGGCAAACATTTGGTTTGTTGAATACTCAATGAGCAGATTAGCATTTCTTTATACCAGCAGCCTGAGCGCACACACTTTTACACAAACATGCATGGGTTTAGAAGCCTGTGCGTGTGTGTGTGTGTGTCTGTGTGTTCTTTGGTGTTTTGGAGTAGGCGGAAACAGGAGGGATGCTCTAACTGGAGGTATGTTTGTTATCTCTTGCCCCCCATGTAGTGTCCTCCTCCTCCACACACACACACACATGTTCAAACACACCTGGGCGCACACACACATAAGCTCAGAGGTGTAGGCACCATGATGGGGAGAGATTAGCAGTGTGTGTGTGTGAGTGTGGGGTCACAAGAACGCTTTGATAAAGATAGAGAGAGGCCAGAATGATGGATGCCTTTCATTAGTGCCCTGTGAGAACACACACGCACACACACATGCAGAGCTGCTCTTTGACACGGCGGCCAACAGTCACTTCATGAAACCAATAAGCCCCTTGTCAGTGGTCTGCAGTTGCCTTGGCAACAGTCCACAGAATACAGTGTGTGTGAACTGCATGAACATCTGTGCCTTAATGTCCTTGGCGTTAGCACCTCACACACTGATAAAGCTACGTGAATGCAAACGCCACGTGTCTGTGTGTGTGCTTATGTGTGTGTCTATACAGTATGCTAGTACAGGCGGTCAGTTAGGCAGTTACTTTATGGTGTGTTCAAGGACTACAACTTCACAGACCTTTTATTGGTGATGGCACTGATTATGAGTACACATTAGTTGCTGGATTAGTGGTCAGTGTTTTTGGTTTTTTAGTTTGTGATGTTTTCTTTTAGTCATTTTTGAAATGCCAATTCTCACAAACAGGGTTTTTTTAAAATTTTTGAATTACCTTAAATTGAATTAGACAAGTAGAATCACATAGTAACGATGTAACCATCTTTGTCTTTGTACAGGATTTTTCTTTTTTGAAATAGAAGGAATACATTTCTAATGAGGTTGCTTTCAAGTTCAGACTGACCTTTACAGTTAATCACCTGTAGACGTATAAATGCAGTGCAATCTTGTTGTTTGTGTGATCGCTACAGTGGCCTTCTCTTTCTATGCTTTTTGTGTTGAATTTTGTCGCTGGTAAACAAGCTGTACAGATGCAGCCTGCTTGTCTTTGTTTATGCCGGGATGCTCTTTAAAAGCTGTGCATACAATGTACAGTCTGGCTTCCCATGCTGTGTTGGCTGCAGAATAATAAGTGACAAATTGAGCTGAGCAGAGTGAGAAAAATATTAGACAAAATTACATCAAGCCAGAGTTCTAAAGATTTGGAGTTTTTTGCAGAAATCAATTGTACAGAGCCCCCTGTGGTCCAACATAGAAAAAAAATATTTGTTTATGAATTCATAATTCTTCAATCTGTGCAGCTTTGCTGATGAACAAAAAACGTCCCTGCTCGTTTAAAATTGAAAGGCTGGTTTTGAAGTTATAGCACAAATATGTACACTCTGTGAGGTAAATCTACCCTTAGATCTAGATAAATTGGACTTACTTGGGCAATGTGGTTGTCGCTAAAATGTTTCTGAACAAAGAAGTTGTTTCTTTAGAGAAGAATATGAGAGGACCTTTTTTGGGGGGGAGGTTCTGCATGTTTGTGCATGTTGATGACACAGGATTTTCAAATAGCATCTCTTGTGCTATTTTTTATTTGTATTTTCTGTGATAAAGTGTTGCATTCATTTGATTGAACGAGGCTTGGTTCCGTGTGTAAGCTCTTATTCTAAATATGCAGTTTGTAAGTAAAAGGTATGGTTTTTGGCACCTGGAACCTTTCTGGCTTCCATCTGGTCGTCTGCTTGTAGTCCTAATCCTGAGCAGGATTTGGTTGCATCAAGTTAAGCAGTCTCTGTGGAGAGCAAAAGAAAAACATATTTGCTCAAATGCAATCTTGAAAATGCTTTTGTCTTTTTGGTACCTTTACTGAACTACTGGCTACACCACAAACCGCCCAAAATTGTCCCGTTGCTCCCAGAGGTTAAATCAGAAGACTAACAACGGAAAACAGACAAAATTAGATTTTTTTGTAAAAGGTGTCAGACTGCATTTGAACTTGCCTCTAGTTTTATAAACCTGTGATGCACCCCAAACATCCACGCTGAGCTTTGTTGGTCTCAAATTCACGGTGCTTAACAACAGCATAGTAACCTGCAGAAACGGGCTCATCCTGGACGTCCATGCTCCTAATTACCCGAGAGACACTAGGGAGCGAGACTGTTTGTAAAGCTGAAAAACACAAAACACTCGAGGTTGCAGATATCATTATCAGGACCTGCAGAATCAATTTGAAATGGGAGGCAAATATAATTATGATGTGAATGAAAATGAATACCCTCACTCAACCGCACCTCAGAGGTCCTCGCGTTCATAACGCTCGTGCTGTCGGCAGCGCATTCATTTGTCTCTGTGGCAAAATTAATTTGCTCTGATGTTTTTGAAAGAGCTAATTTGCAGGCTAATTAATCTAATCAGTCTGGAAATAGAGCGACACAGAGTCAGGGGCTCAGTTTGCCTCGTCTCACTCAAGACGAGACACACACCTGTACACACACTGACTCCTTAACATTGTTTGCACATATGGAGTACTAAAATGTAAACAGGTACAAGTGCTGCCTGAGCAGCACAGCCATGCACACAGACACACACACACACACACACACACAGTGAACCCCTCACTCCTCCCCCACAGAATCTTTGTCATCAACACTTGCAGCACGGCAAAGGGCAGCGGAAAGGTTACAAGCGTGAGTTAGTGGAAAGGTCGAGCTAAAGGTCCTGCTTTATTTTTCTTCTCTGTCCATCGTCTGCCGGGTAAGAAGGACCTCCCAATGAGTGAGTGAGTGAGAGAGAGAGATCAGCAGAGGCAGGCAGAGCTGGAGGGGAAATGTTTAGTTGACCTTATTTTGATCCTTGCTTCTCAAAGAAGATTAATCCTTCAGTAATGGTATTTAAAGGATGCCATATCTGATTAAGAAAGAGAGACGTCAGCGAAGCCCTCCCCGTAAAGCTGCGATGTTGTAGTCAAACTGTCAAGGCTGCAGTGCTGCTTTTGTATTGTGTGATACAGTAAAAAGGAAATTGTTATGACAGGCAGGGGATCTTTTAAAAGCGATACAGAAATCTAGGCGTACATACGTTGTGCCTGCACTGCTCAGCTTGGTCTTTTTGCTACGATTGTTGACTGACCGCACGGCTCTTAACACATTGCAAAAGTTTCTTTTAACAGTAAAAGCTGCAGCTTACATATTTCCCTTCAGTCTGTCCTCGGGAAGATTAGTAATTTATCTCAACTTTTTTGCCTCTGTTGAGCCCATCTTCTTCAGTGGAGCTTTGGTGATTCTTTCTGTGTCCGTTTGGGTTGGGTTTCCCAGAAAATGTAAATTTATGTTTTTGTTGAATGCAAAAAATTTAATTTCATTAAAATTTTTCTTCCATTCAGAAGTGTCTTCTGGTGTTACTTGCACAAGTCTGAGTTACCGTATATCTTCCAATTGTTGCCCTTGTGTTTATTTAAAAAAAAATCCAGCTGGCCTGGCGTTTAAAAGAGACTGGCGGTTATTGGAGACCGGCTTTTATTCCCTTCTCGGAATTGTTGCAGAAGTGAGAGGGAAAGAGGACCCAGGCGCGGTTTTTAGACAGAGGTAAAAAGACGTGCGTTTACTTACAGTGCTCCAAAACGTATTCCAACAGTTCACAAATAATGCAGTTCCCAAGTGTGCTCCTCCTTTGCTCCCGAGTGTCTCCTTGTCTGTGGTAGCCCAGTGCACGAGTGGTGCTCCTCGAAACTTTGCTAACCACACTTTGCTAACTGTGGTTAGCGAACCTGCTAACCACAGTTAGCAGGTTCGCTAGCCGACAGTTCCAGTTCAGTGTAATAATCCCACTTCGATTGTCGCTGCATCCAGCTTAAATGCCGCTGGTCGTAGATGACGGCTGATTGGAAACAGCTGGCCGAGTGATGAGACGCGGGAGAACTGACGACAGCGCAGAGGGGTTTTTTTGTTGTTGTTTTTGAGCGACGTTCCAGTCACACTCCATAGCAGTTGGTGGCAGTAATGCACCATTCAGTTGTTTGCCAACTGCCAATAAAATTTAAAAAGGAGAAGAAGAAGACAGCACGGAGAGACTTCCGGGTCAAAGGTCGCCTGGCTACTATTGGAGATCGGCGTCTATTTGTCGTGACATGTTTTCAAACTGGCGTTTATTAGAAACCGGCGTTTAAAAGAGATAGGCTACTAATGGAAGATATATGGTATTTGTGTTTCTGTGATTTCTGTCTTGAGCCAATACAAATGAATGATTTTCATTTCCAAAAAATGACATGCAAAAGAATCCTGAACGGTGTTTGTGCAGATGTTGAACTGCTG
Organism: Pelvicachromis taeniatus; assembly: GCA_015108175.1. Classification (NCBI taxonomy): domain Eukaryota; kingdom Metazoa; phylum Chordata; class Actinopteri; order Cichliformes; family Cichlidae; genus Pelvicachromis; species Pelvicachromis taeniatus. The sequence continues at coordinate 16,866 of VURO01027841.1, forward strand.
CTCTAATAACTCTTTTCCACAGGTGTCTGATCTAGAACACTTACTTGGCCCAAAATGACTTTTTTGGCCTGTTCTTGTCCGATTCTTCCTGATTTCTGATTTTATTATGATTTTCCAGTGCAGACTTTAGGTACTATAAAAACAAAAGAATTAGTTTTAATTAGCTTAGGTTAAGTAAATGGTTGTTTTTTCTTCCAGAGCTCATCTGTCTCTCCATCAGCCAATTTTCGAACTGGAGAGAAGCATCGAACCTCAAGCGATTATTCCTCCGACAGCAAAAAACAGAAGACAGATGACAAGGAGCTGACCTCCACACGCTATGTGAGTGAATATGCTAAAATGAATATTTTTTGAGCTGCAGAGAAGATTAATTATTAAGCTCATTAGAAAGGATTAGGGACAGGGAGAGCTCAATTATTTAGTTCTCTTGTGATTACATTGCCCCTGTACTGTCATATCTACATTAACTACCTTTTTTTGTCTAATTGAAGTAAACTGAGATTAGTTGTTCTTTATTTCAGAGATGAGATTAGGCGAGCTGTATTTTATATGGAATCCATTATTAGTTTTTCATGTTTCAGCTGATGCTGGAGATTTGTAGAAACATGGCACACCAAAGGTCTTTGAACCAAGGATGATGCAGTTTATGACCTGTAACTTAGTCAGATGACCCACTGGGATGCTTCTTGGGAATCCATTTTGACCAATATATTTAACAAATGATGTGTAGCCTGTGAGCTAGTTCAGGCAGGCAAGTCGATCTGCGCTATGCTGTACACATGTAACGGCCCTCAATGTCATCATGTTAAATACCAACCATACCTATCAACACATTTATTTAAGCTGCAAAATTTCTCATGTCATCTTCTGATATGTCTGTGCTGCTGCTGCTGCCCTGTATTACTGCCTGCTGTTTCAAACCTTACCACCCCACAAATGCCTCCTTTAGCTGATTTTGTTAGGTACAACTGCTCAGTTGCTCGTTAATTCAAATATCTGATCAGCCAATTACAAGTCATTAACATGCAGACATGGTCAAGATGACCTGCTAAAGTTTAAACTGGGCATGTTTGCTTGTCTTATGAGTCGCAACATTTGAATGGCACTGTCAGAATTTGGCACCAATGATGTGAAAGCATTGATCCATTGCACCTTGTATTAATGGTTCAGGCTGCTGTTAGTATAATGGTATCTGGTGAATATTTTCTTGGCAAACTCTGAGCCCCTCAGGCATTGTTTAACCCTCTAAAGCCCAACCTGTCACTGGTGTTAAACTGGTGACAGTTGCTTTTTGAAAGCAGCGACTCTGCGCTTTTCAGTAAATTTAGGGTCATTACGGTAATACCAAGCAGCATTGCAGCACCATTGCAAAGACGAAGAAGGTTGGTTGAAACAAGGGAGGGTGAGTGAGTGTGATGGAGCTCTACAGAAAACAGACATCTTATCAGGCATTTAGGTTCATTTTATTGCTTTGTTTATGCTGTTTTCTTTGTTATTTGTGGTGCCCTGCATGGGATTACCGTAATGACTCTAAGATAACTGAAAAGCACAGACTTGCTGCTTTCAGGAACTGCTGGAATTTTCCGATTGGTTCAACAGTTTCTGTATTTTGATCTAAAAGTTTGACTCTCCCATGGTTTTAATGGGTTAAACAGCTTACCTTGGTATTGTTGTTGACCGTGTCCATCCATTTATGACTGCGTGTACCCATCCTTTGGCTGCTTCCAGTAGGATAATGTACCATGCCACAAAGCTCAGATCAAAGTGTTTTCTTCATGACAATAAGTTCACTGTACTCAAATGGAAATTTGACATGGTGGAGATTTGGGATGTGGTGGGAGTCACATCTTGGCCGTACAGCTAACAAGTGTTTGTTGCTATCATGTCAACATTGACCCAAATCTCTGAGGAATATTTTCAGCATCTTTTTGAGTCTATTTCACTCAACCAAACTGATTAGCATTTGTGTTTATAAAATTTGTAATTGATTTAAATAAATGTCAAAAACATGGACAGAGAAGACATGAGCATGCACAGTTTTCAACATAGACTAATTAGCTTGTTGTCTATTCTCAAATCTACATTCTAGGAAATATATTTCATTTATTTATTTTTTATTATATTAAAACAAATGAAACATTAAGTATGGTCCTTTTTTCTGTTTGACCCAGGAAAGTGATGGAGAAAAGAGTGATGACAACTTGGTCGTAGACGTCTCCAACGAGGTACAAAATATTACCTGCACATTACCAGACTACCATCCTCTGTGTTACCTGTTCAGAAAATGTGAATTATTTCGGTCTTATGCTTACAGGATCCGGTGTCTCCTCGAGGAAGTCCTGCACACTCTCCTCGGGAAAATGGGTTGGACAAAAGTCGCCTGTCGAAGAAAGACCCACCACTGAGTCCTTCCTCAATTGCGTCCTCCAGCAGCACACCTTCCTCCAAGTCTAAAGACATTAATTTGGTGAGTCATTTGTATAGCTTCCTGATATTATTATTTTTTTCATTTAATTTCATTTCAAGCATTGTTTTACCCGTTATTTAAAAAGTTAAACAATGCTTATTTGCTTCTATAAAAGTGATGAAGTAGTAAATATGGCAAACTGTAAACCACATGAAAGATGTAAGATGAAATCCAAAAGATAAAAGACACTTTTTGACATTTTTATAGAATATCAATTTAATGAGTCTTAGAATAATTTGATGCATGAATGCTCCTGCACTGTTATTATATTTGAAAAATAAAGCAAAAAGATTTCTTTCCATGTCTCTCAGCTCTAAAACGTCTCTTTATGTAAAAAATCTTTCTCTGTTCATTTGTCCTGTAGAATGAGAAGTCAACAACTCCCGTGTCCAAGTCCAGCACTCCCACATCCCGCTCTGAAGCCCCCACACCCAGCAGTGCCTCCACCACAGGCCTGAGGTCTGCACCCAGTAAATCATCAGGAGTTGAGGCACTGAGTAAGTGTTGCGAGCATAACATAAAACATCTCTGCCTGCATCTGTCAGATGCCTGATATAAGTCAGTACAAATACAAAATGAGATATGTTTTTGAAAACATATTACCATAGACTAGCCTAGCAAACATATCTGTGTTTAAGACTAAACCTTTGCTTTAAAGCGTCAAAAAAGTATAATGTTTGCACACCACAGTTCAAGAAGGCCTCAGATGTTTGTGTCACCATCTGGCTGTCTTGTTTTGTAGCTCCTGGTCTTCGCACTCCGCTGGCAGTGCCCTGCTCGTACCCTGGCCCATTCGGAATGGTTCCTCACCCTGGTATGAACGGAGAGCTGAGTGGAACAGGAGCAGCCTACACTGGCTTGCATAACATTTCCCCACAGATGAGTGCAGTGGCCGCGGCCGCTGTGGCAGCTTACGGACGCACACAAGTGGTACCTGAACACTCACAGATGCGTGCAGACAGCAGACGTAAACATTAGCTACATATTCTGTCAGTGTTAAAAATGTACTTTAAAGACAAAAATGATTTTGTTGAAAACATCAAATATAGTTCAAAATTTGTCAATTTTTGCACGTTTTTCCATTTAGGTACGTTTTTATGACTGTTTTTTTTTTTCAACCGTTTCGCATTTGTGTACTGAGAAACTGTCCTAAAATGGTAACCATGTATGGACAAATATTCTCTGGGTGATGATAATCTATCATCAGGTAGCAGGTAAAATGTTTTCAGACAGAATGAATTTGTCTAAGAGGGTTTTTTGAATTTAGGTTTTACAGTTAACTACCATCCCCACTGAAAGTATAAAAATTAAAATAACCCCAAGCATTTTTGACAGAATAAAAACTGAAGTGAGACAAATCAAACTTATTCTGAAAACTAAACCGAATTAGAGTAAAAGCTAATAATGGTAGTCTCACCAGGATTTTATTATTATTTTTCAGTTGACTGTTGCTTAAATCTGCTTTGCATCATAAGCTTTTGAAATGCTGGCGTGTATCTTGTATCAAAACTTTTAATTGAAACTTTACTTCAGGATAATTTAGGCGTACAGCTTCATTAATGAAAAGGTATTTAGCATTTAAACTTGTGGTTAGTTTTAAGATTAGTCCCAATGCTATGCTTCTGTTTGATTAATAAAAATGCTTAAGAACATTCTGTAAAAAGAGAAATGAAAAGTGTTCATGGCGATGGTCGAGGAGGTTGAAGCCGGGCAGCATGTGGTATTTACTCAACTAAAAAGTTGATGAGCAAAGCAAAACCTGCAGCTAGGGAGTGTGGACAAGGTAGAGCATAAGGACTGAACTGTTTCCGATGTTATTAACCATATATCATGATTCACGAAAAAAAGAAAAGTCATTGCAGCCTTTGAAAAATATCCTGCCTCTAGAGCACACTTACCAGGATTTTCCAATAATGCAAGAACAGGCGAGGGCACTTGTTTCTAATTTGACATGCTAGTTATAAAACACCATTCTCCTAATTAATTTGAATCCTCCTGTTAATTCAAAACACCTTCATGTCTGGCAATTAATTCCTACTAGGTATCTGTAATGACCCTATATAAACAGTGGGAAAATCACGTAGGTTAAGTCTAGACTTTTCTGGGAGACAAAATAATTTCCACATCAGGTTGTTTTTTTTTTAATACCTACTTGTGCATGGTTCCTGCTTAAGTCATAGTTGGGATTAAAACTGATCGTTTGTTAATTTTATAAATTAGGTCGCTGGATGTAAAAACACCCTTCTTTTCCTGTCACGTCACTATAAATGCCTTTCTGCCCTGCGCACCTGACTTCATTTAAGTCTTCTATTTGTTTTAGCTTTTTTGTATATTTTAAAAATGTCTCACTCTTGTGTTCTTTAGGTAGGATTTGATCCTCACCACCACATACGTGTTCCTGGACTTCCTCCTAACCTGTCGGGCATTCCTGGCGGAAAACCGTAAGTCCTTTTTAGTCTTTCTGAAATGGCTTAATCACACTGAGAAAGTTCACACGCACGCACGCACGCACGCACACACACACACACACATATAGATATTCCCCTCTGCTTATGTTTTTTCAAACTTTTTTCTCACCACCTCACGCGACCCCTTTATTTTGCTGCAGAGCTTATTCCTTTCACGTGAGCGCTGACGGACAAATGCAGCCTGTGCCTTTTCCTCCGGATGCTCTGATCGGCCCTGGCATCCCGCGCCATGCTAGACAGATCAATACTCTCACCCACGGGGAGGTGGTGTGTGCCGTTACGATCAGTAACCCTACACGTCACGTTTATACCGGCGGCAAGGGCTGTGTCAAGGTGTGGGATATCAGTCACCCGGGCAACAAGACCCCTGTTTCCCAGCTGGACTGCCTTGTGAGTGCAACACATCGGTCCTCACATAACATACTTTTAGAATATCGCACATTTCCAAAGTGTTTTACAGCCACTAGAACCCTGCATGTGCACATTTCAATGACTGCTCTCTTTTGACACATCAGAACAGAGATAACTACATTCGATCCTGTCGGCTACTTCCTGATGGACGAACTCTTATTGTTGGGGGAGAAGCGAGTACTTTATCAATCTGGGATTTGGCTACACCGACTCCTCGGATCAAAGCGGAATTAACTTCGTCTGCACCTGCATGTTATGCTCTGGCCATCAGCCCGGATTCCAAAGTCTGCTTTTCCTGCTGCTCCGATGGAAACATAGCCGTTTGGGATCTTCACAACCAGACTCTGGTTAGGTAAGGAGCTGTTGAATGTGATTTGACAGCACCAAATGTTGGTTACACATGAGCTTAGTCAAGATGCTGACCTGGCTGACGCCAAGCTAACTTGACAAGATGCAATTATTCATATATGTGCTTTATTTTGAAAAACAGCGTTGTTAGTTATGGGTTTGTCTGTTTCTCTACAGGCAGTTCCAGGGCCACACAGATGGAGCCAGCTGTATAGACATTTCTAATGATGGGACAAAGCTTTGGACTGGAGGTCTGGATAACACTGTCCGGTCCTGGGACCTGAGAGAGGGACGCCAGCTGCAACAGCACGACTTCACCTCTCAGGTACACATTTATGCACGCGCTGCACCACGTGCATGCTTGGAACGATCACAATGAAGCAGTGTGGAATTTGTTCCACTCCTCCAGCAGCTTTCAGGTGTGTGTTCTGGGTTCAAAAATTTGGGTTTTGCACAGACGTCTATTATTATTTGGTGGTAAAATGTCATAGATGAAAATTGTGCACCCCAGGACAAGTCACTGCCATTTGCAGTATGTGTGATTACTGTCTCGGGTTTTGATTTATTGCAGTCATTTACAAGCTCAGTTCAGAACATTTAACCCACACTAAAAGCCCGGCTGAGCCCTGTCCTCAAATACTTTTAACACTAATAATATGTGCAGGTAGAATTTAGTTTTTTTTCCCCCTTGTGAGTAGAAAAGCAGCAATAATAGACCATTACTGCAATTTTCCTGAATAGAGCCATTTCAGTGTGCACATGAGGAGGTGAGTGTGCTGTAAAGAGAGCTCAGAGAGGACAGTCATGACTGATAGAGTTCTTAGGCTTTCCAGTGATGTCAGGTCTGGCCCCTCTCCCCCCTGCTACAGCTTGAACAAATCTGGAACCATTTGACAGAAAAAAGAAGTAATCGTTTACCAGCTTTGTCAACTATCAGTTGTATCCTGTGCATGCATTTTGCTCTTCCATAGTGTAAAAAAAAAAATATTTTTTTAAAACAATAAAGGCTTAACTATTCGTCTACCTCTTTCTTTAATGTAAAAGGTTGGGGTGTGGGACTGTGGCATATTTTGGGAACATCTATCTGTGCCCACCCTCAATAAACAGATGCGTACCTTGCGCTAATATAAGAGATATATTGAGTATTATTTATACAGAATATAGGAGACATAGCTGTCATTAAAATGGGTATGTTGGTGTTGGTTGCAGATCTTCTCACTGGGATACTGTCCAACGGGAGAGTGGCTGGCAGTTGGGATGGAGAACAGTAATGTGGAGGTGTTGCATGTCACCAAACCTGACAAATACCAGCTCCACCTGCATGAAAGCTGTGTGCTGTCACTCAGATTTGCGCACTGTGGTAAGAATAAACAACTTTATTGAGATTATTCTGTTGTCACCAGTATTTTACAACATGAAATGAATATATGTGCCAGGTCTTGATAGGTTAATAATGAGATAATGGTTTAGCACCTGAGTGAGCAAATTAACCTTCACTTAAATAATTAACTTTGGCTTTTAAACGTTTAAAGCATTTTTTGTTGGTAATAGTCTAATGCAGTTGTCGATCCTCTGCAGGGAAGTGGTTTGTAAGTACAGGAAAAGACAATCTGCTAAATGCATGGAGAACCCCATATGGAGCCAGCATATTCCAGGTAAGTGGGCAAGAACACAAGCATGGATGAAAGGCAACCGAGAGGCCAAGTGCAGCACAGCGTAATAGCCAGGAGCTATGGATTTTATAGAAATAACCCGGGGGGGGGGGGGGGAAAAAAAAAAAATTTTTTTGCCCAGG
>VURO01027842.1:3448-29146 GCA_015108175.1 Pelvicachromis taeniatus
AGGCCTATGCGAGGGTCTGAAGCAGCATTATCAGAGAGTACGCAGCTAGTTGTGATCAGAGTCTCTCCCGACTCCGGCCTTTTGATGGAGATGCAAGTAAGATTACTGCTCAATGGCTTTATGCTGCCTGCAGCACTCAGCTACACTCTTAAATGTATATACAGTATTTCACAGCACTAATTAACTGAGCAATCACTTTTAACAAGTCGGCTTTGTAACAGGGTGGTATTATCACTCTGCCACTCCCAAAGGACTTCCGTAGCACCATCAAACCACTGAGAGAGCGCCAGCGTTGTGTCTTTGGTGTTCTAATCCCAGATATTCTTTTTTCTTCTGCAAAATAAAATAGAAACTCCAGAAAGAAACGCCACTGAAAACGTGAGAAACTATAGACGCATTTGCCACTCGTGGTGCGCGTGTATGTGAGCAAGCGAGTGTGTGTGTGTGCTGGTGCATACTTAAAGCCTTGCTTTTCTGCCAAAAAAGGATGCCTTGAAAATATGGGAGTGTTCTTTCAATGCACGTAAGAGTTGGGTGTGCACTGTTAATATTTATAATAGCAGAAAACACCCCACCACTCTAGCTTTGGATCAAATTGTGCCAAATTCACATTGCTCTTATATCTCCGTGTAAGCAGACAGAAGGCTACCAAAAAAGGCAAGCAGATCAACAAGCTGCCTGAACGATGATGTTTTAAGATTACCAGCCAACTAATACACTTTACTCCCTTAGTTCTCTGAAATGTGAGTTCACAACCAACATACTCGATCTTACTGACATGTTTGGGTTGCTAAGCTGTAAACTACTGTGACCAGTGGTTTGTGTTCGGCAGTGTGAACAGCACAGTGACCTAAGAGCTGAAAGAGGGATGGGACTTGACCAACATGATGGCATTTGGAGTCCTCTGAGCAGCCAAACAGCAGAACACAACAGCAGAGCAGATAAGGCATCACTAACGCCCACTTCACTCTTAATTCTTACACTAAGAGTTTTCCATGATAATAAGACACAATAATATTGTGAGAAATTGTGTTGCACATGCAATACAATTGGCCAAGAATCAGTTTCTCTCCAATTTTAAACTGAGGCTTTGGTTTTTAGTTTCTCTAAACTCATAATACAATAAAAGAAGAAGTGTTTTTCATTCATTCACACAAATACTATATTTGCCAGCCAAACAGAGATAATTACTTTCCGTGGTCTCGATAAACTGTAATTAAATGTCTATAAGTGCTCTGAAATAAACCTCCACAGTTAAGTCTTGGTGGTGCAACGTTACCCACAGGCCACAGTCCATAACCCTGTACCGTCATCAGACATGCTGCTGTAGGCAGACTCTTGTCCTTTGTTTTGACAGGACTGACAGCATTGCCCCGAGTATGTGCTGTCTGTTCAGGGTGACTGCCCAGTAGGTTCACAGTGTTTGACGCTGTCCTGGGCTCTTCCTCTCTCTGCTCTGCTTTCCTGTTCTGCTCTGTTGGCACCTCACTTTTTAATGTCACACACAGTGCAGTACCTGCATTTAAACTAATGCAGCCTCAATAATAAAAATCCACATTTTTCACACTTACACTTTAAAAATGCATTTGATTAATTCAATGGTGGAGTTTTTCTTCTCTCAGTGCTGGAAATTTTACAGCCTATAAAACAGCCATTCCCAAGTTATGAATTCCACAGCCAACTTTGGAATCTGAAAATCTTCTGTGACCCAACCAGATGTTTAATGACTTCTCCAATCAGCAAATAAGACTAATATGTCTTCTGGTCCCACACATTAAAGCCCAGCAATAGGAATTCATTTGAGTCCTTGTTTTATCTTGATTTGCTCTTCTGGCATGTCATTTTAGGCAGCTGATAGCCATTGCTCCACTTCTCAATGACTAATAAGGTATTCTGTCATATAGAAATATAATATGTCTAAAGAAATGGAGAGCAATTTGTAATTTAAACTACATGGTTAAGTCAAATCATTTGATTATTTATATTTGAATATTATATTATATTATATTATATTATATTATATTATATTATATTATATTATATTATATTATATTATATTATATTATATTATATTATATTATATTATATATGCTGAAATGCATTAGGATATTTCAACCTATCCTAATGCATTTCAGCACTGTCCAGAAGATAAAAGACGAATAGATACTAAATAATGTATCTATTAAACTGATACAAACAGACATAAAGGACTTGTTATTTGTTGTAAGATAGGTCTTTGTGTTTATGTGTGTTATCTTGCTGCCTAATGATTTGTGGACCCACCAGTTACCTCTTTTATCTGTCTTCATCAAGATGGATTAAAAAAATTAAAGTTCTGAAAATATCTGCATAGTACTCTAATGAAATACTGATTAGGCAGCGAGGGTCATAGCAGACTTTCTTGAGAGTATGTCCCTGACTTTTGTTCATTGCAGGCTTCACATTCCCATGAGGTTGAATCTCATGTTGCATCATAATACAGGTCAATGCACTGAAGCACAATGGTGAGAGCTTCTATTGTTCTAAGTCAAAGCAGCAATTTAATAAAGGTCTTTTCATCTTTTTTTGAGTGGCCTTGGCTTAAGTTTGTTGAAGCATTATAAATATTTGATCACCTCACAAACAGCACTCTCCCCTTCTCTGCTTCGATTACCTACTGCTGTACTTAGAGTGCACCTATAGAAAGGTGCTACATGCACTATTCTAACATTAATAATCATTGCAATACAGATTTTGACACAGTACATGAATGCAGACAGTCAAAGTAAGCACCTCCGAGGGATTACAGCTGCCTACACTGACAAAGGACTGGTGATATGTTTATCTTCATCAGCTGAGTGATATATTGTATTATGAAAGAGTATAAGGAGAACTGTATAAGGAGAAATATCACTGGGGGAAACATGCAATAGCTTTGTGGCGGAATGCAACAGGGTATATGGGAAATATAGAGTGACTAAGCAACACAAGTGTAAAGACTAACTTTTTTAATTAAGCTAATAATCAGCATAATGTTAATCTTATGTTGATGTGAATTATGTTTTTAATTGTTAAAATTACATTATGTTGCAATATGCTTCAGAAATATCCAAGTTACTTCTGGATGTACAGTTAGAGAAAAAATAATGAGAAAACGCCAATTTTTGCTTTTACTGATTTCCCTGATTTTTTCAAGGGTTTTCCAACAGGCTACAGTGTGTGCTGAATCAAGTATTCTGCTTATGTCACATACATAAAAATGTGCAATTACAATACTGCAATTCAGTACTCCAAATACAGTGATGAAAGGGCTGTTTGCACCTGCACTTTAATCAGGAAATCTCACAATTTTTCTGCTTTTCGTCTTATTTAAAACATGTCTGAGAGTGCTTCTCTCAGACATATTTATTATTCTTTAATGCTCAGTTTGAGGCAAATCCTCAAAAAATAAAATTAGAAGGATCTTTAAGGCAATCTATAACCTCCTAAGACCCGAACTCGTTCATGGCATACCGTACATTTTTTATTTCTCTTTGCTATTTGGGCTGATTGGGACCTGATGAATGTAAAAACAAAGAATTACCTGATTTTTTTTTTTTGATTTTTTTTTACCTGATTTTTGTTTCTGAGAAAAATTAGATCCTCATATGAGGACATTCGTTTTAAATTTCGATTGAACAGTGGCAGTATAATGTCCTCGTAAGTGAATATCAGGCCCTTGTAGAGCAAACTTTTGTATTTTGGTTTAGACGACCCAAAATGTGATGTCCACATATGTGTACACCAGGTCCTAGGAGGTTAAAGCAATCACAATGACACCTTGAAACATAGCTATTGCAGCACTTTATATGAATCCAACAGCTACTCGGTTGTCCCTGTGGGAAGTATCAATAGCACATGTATTTTCATTCCTCTTGCACATGTACTTGCTGTGACTGCTCCATACCAAACACATCTGTGGAGCAAAGTGCTGCCAAAACAGTGAAGGGCAATTAGTCTTTGCATTCATATCATTGTTTGAAGTCACCAAAAAAGGGAGTAAAAGCCTTCTGGAAAGAAAGAAATGAGCATTTATCAAAAGAGAGGCACTCAATTGATAAACACTAATTAATGATTGAACTATATCATTAATTGGACTGTGGTTCCAGGCACATTTCCTTCTTTGGCAAAAGGCTGATATATTAATGAGTTGTGCACTGTGGTCATGCAGGTCGCTGACAGGATTGCAAATGGTCTTCCTCTGTAAAGCTGCTATGGTATTCCCAAGCAAAGCTACATCTCAGCCTGAGGCTATAAACAATATTCAGCAAGTGCTTTACAACATGCAATGTTTAATGGTAGACAGTATTAATGGGCTTTCCTCTTTTGCATGGGTAAAGTGATTTAAGCCATGGCAGGTGCCTGAGAGTGCAAAGAGCTTCTATGCAAAGCGTTACTGCACAAAGGGCGCTGCTGTCTGGGCTTTGTAGACAGAATATCCACAGATGTGGAGCCAGACCAGATGGCGTGTACATCTGAGACAGAGCGAGAAGCTGGAGACAGAGGGATAAAGACACACAGAGTTGGAGGGGGACAAGGACAAGGGCCAGACACAGGGCTGCATTAAGCTATGCGAGCGTGGCCATGTGCGCCTGACATTTAGCCGGCCCCCGACTCTCCATTGACTCACTCTGCGTAACTCCAAACATGCCTGCAGGCCACAGAGTACAATGCCTGCCTTTTCCCTTAACCATCATCAAACACAGAGATGAAAACGGCCACACGATAGAGCGCCCGTCAGAAGTGTAAAATCGCAAATGTAATGAATATAGCTTTGTGGTGTGCCTCATCCTGAAGACCAGCCTTTAAACAAATTGGCCTTGTTCAACCTCATGCCCACCCCCCGCCACTTCATATCTGGAATATAATTTGTCTGGTGAGAATGCAAGATATTTGAAGAGAAGTAATGCGAAAAAATCCTCTCTTTGTACCCATAGAGTCTTTTACATCTGAGTCCATGTGGTTGCATAACAATGATACAAAGAGAATATGAGATGAAAGTATTAGAACAATTTAAATAACTTTGTCTGCTTATGAAACCCAGATAGAGAGAAAGAGAGCGGGAGCATACAGGAAAGAGTGTCACCCAATTAAAGGTTCAGCAGAGCCTGTAGGAGAGCCAAAGAGAAACTATTATCCGGTTTTAGTTAAAAAGGGCACAAAGGGCTGTAATCTTTGGAAAAATTATAACATGGCTTGCAACGGCCTGCGGAGGCTAGTCATCAACATTTATTTGGGAGTTATTTGTGTGTGAAAGATCCAAATTTGAATTTGAATTTTTTAAATGTTCTTAACCCTACAATGGATGTTACCGCATCATAAATCCTGATGGCTGTGTTATCCTCTGGCAATGTCAGAAAATGCTACCAGTAGATTAAGATTACCTTCAACAGGCTCTTTATCTTGTGATTTTCATCAGTATGTTAGGTTTAGTTTCAGCTTAAGGCAGCTATAAATGATAAATTTACAATAACAGTGTAAAAGCAATGTTTCAAAGAGGGCACGCTGAATCACCTGAATGTGCACAAACCAGTAAAAAAAAAATGCAGAAGCATCTAAAATGTTTCGGCCGAGGGAGGAAAACAGAAGAACAGATAAACAATATTCAAGTTAAAAATGAAGTATTGAATCAACTTCTTTGCAAAATTAAAAGTGAAAAAGTACAGGCTCTGAAATGTACTCAGACTAAGAAAGTAAAAAGTAGTTCCTCGAAGGACAATTCTACCATCTATGTTTATGTAAAGGTAGCTGAACATTGTGGTTTATAAATATAATAATTAAATAATATTAGTACATGAGAATACAAATGTTATTTGAATCTAAACTCTTATTCTAATGAATGTGCTCCGCTTGAATCTATTAGAACACAAGCAATAAAATAAAATAACTGTTTTCTGTTTCCTACATTGTAGATAGACTTTGCCTCCAAACATAAACAGAAAAATGAGTACAGTCAGGGGTTAAAGTGAGCAATGGGATGTGGGGCAGCACTAAGATCAGTTGTAGTGTAGCTGTAGTGACTCAGGGTGGGGAAAAAGATCATAGAAAAGATCATAACTCACAAAGATTTCTAATGTGAGCTCCAGTAGATCTTCTTAGACTACAGGCTGCGGTCAGCTAACCTGCTGCTCTTTGTAGATTTACAAATATGAATTCAACAAGATGTCTGCAGTTTCACAAGGTAGCTTACCTGATTTAAATTTCCTACACTAACAGTGTAACAGTGTATACTGCATATTGTGTTTACACTAGAGTATATTTATTTGATAGAAAGGTGGATTTCAGTGATTTAATCTCACCCTCATCATCTAAAATGCAAATTAGTCTTCTACACTTGAGGGAACCCAACACAGACCATAACACCACAGCCACTGTGCACCAGTCCAGTGCTGAGCTTTACTACAAACTCAATTTGCGATTTTCTTGAAAATGTCCCACCTCTGTGTTTCAGATATTCACTATATTTATTTTACTACAAAGAAGTATTTGACAGTAAACTGGAAAATCTTGTCTATGGCCTCACTTATAGGAGAGATGTCTTCAGATAGGTGGGAAAATATAATTAAAGGAGGAGTAGGCGCACATAGTCTCCAGATCTCCGTAGTCTGACAGATCTTTCCCCCAAGAAGACCAATAACAGAGCTGAAAGAAAATATCTGACTTATATGCAGATGCAGGAACTTGATTTGCAACACATTATTTCACACAATTAATCCAAAATTCCTTAGCATTAACAAAATACTTTCATCTGCAATGTACTGTACTATTTTTGACTTCTGAGTTTTTTATTTTCATAGTTATTTTTTCCAGTTATTTCAATGCTATCTGAATGCACAGTTATTATGTGTTCTAATCTGACTCACTGAGGCCCTACAGCTGTAAATCCACAGTTTTGCTGAAGTCATTTGCATATTTTGTTTTTATTGGGCTGCATTAAAATCCTATGTAACTTAATATTTCTGCATGTGTCTAGGATTTTGGCTTGATCTCATTCCAAAACAGGCAGAAGGATGCCAGCTGAGGACAGAGTGGTCAGCACGGCTGACATCGGCATGCTGACGGGTGAGATTACAAGAAACAAGGACAGTACTGCACCAGACTTGAGTTCCTGTGTCATAGTTACCTAAACCCTGCAAGTCAGTCTAAGTGACAGTGTTGGCTAAACAAAGCCATAAGAAGGATGATACCACAAAGACAACAAAGAGACAGTTCAGACAGACATCTGGAAGGCTGAAAGGAAAACAAGGCCAGGCATCCCAAGAGCTGAACAGCACCATTAACGTGACTGACCATCTCTCTTTTTAACTTTAAACAGAATTCTATTGAAAGGAAGATCCATTAAACATGGAATTTCAGTCCAATTTGTCTTCAAAAGGGGTAAAAGAGCTCATTATGTGGGTTCTGCTTTTTCTTGACTATTAGAAGGAGACGTTAGTCATGCCTGCTTATCTCACAACCTTATGAGCACAGGATTAAAAGATCAAAGGCTGACTTAGGTTCAGTATTATAGAAAATGTAAGCTTCTTTTTCAGATGCGCTTTGGACTGTGCCTTTTATCCCCTCTCAATGCTTAGATCAAAATATTGGAAATTCATATTCATTTCATCCACTGTCCAATGTGAAATTTATGTCCACACCTCTCATATCCAGGGATGCAAGTGTGTACTGATCTATTTCAAAGTGGACCTTTTAAGACCTTCAAGTCAATTCCCCGTTGATTACACAGGCTTCAAGACTGACAGAAATAAAAACAGGGCTAAGTTTCAAGCAAACTTTGAAGTACACTGAGCTGCAGCAGAGAAGTGCTGCTTGCCAGAGTTGGACAGCAACTTCTGACTTAATGAAAATATTCTGTAACCACTCAATTATACACTTGAAGGTTTAAGAGTTAGAGAGTGATGCAAACACAATGGCTCACAACAGCAAAAGCTAGGAACTTTCTGCTCCCCAGTAGCTGTGGACCAGTCTAACAACAATGTGCCTTTCTGGCACAAACTTCAGACAGTGAAACCGGCTTTGCTGTCTGATCGCCTCATGTTCATTATTCCCAGAGGAGAGTGCTCTACAAAAGAGGATCTGACTTCTAGCAGATAGTTCACTGAAAATAGTGCCCATTGTAAACTGTGTTTTTTTTTCTATATTATTTAGGTTTAATATATTTTAAAGTGTTTAGCAGTGCATTATGTACCTATTTCCTTCTATGCTTTAAACTCAGGTTGATAATAATATTGATGCCAAACCACAACATCATGATACTTAATCATGTAACTATGCGTGTATGAATGAATTGTAATTATTTTACCCTTGTTCACTGTTTTGTGCCATGCAGAGAGTATTTTTTTGAAGTGTCTGGCTTTGTTTAGTCAGACAGAGTTAGCCTCAAACAGACTGGAAGCAGAACTGCCCCTGAGACTAAACCCAAAGTCATTTATAGTCTTGGACTTCAAGCAGCATCTTAACAATGTGCTGCAGATGCACTGTCTTTTTCTTTTTTTCTTTAGCAAGTATATCCAGCTTGGCTTGCATGCCAGCCTCCACATGTATCAAACACAGAAGTTTGTATGGGCCTGTTTATGGTCCAGCGCTAGAAATAAACGAATTTCTGTGAACTAACAAGCAAATGTTGTTTATTTAATAACAAAATACATTTTTGTTTATTAAATGACCCAAAATAATTTAAAATGTACAGTGTTTAGCCAAATAAGACAGATTCTTCATGCTCGCGAGTGGAGTCCCCCAAAGACGGACTGTGTGAATTAGCCATAATAAAGCCTGTTTTCAGTGTGTAACATGAGCTAATTAATCCACACTGTTTTGCTTAAGGGCAGCACGGTGGCACGGTGGTTAGCACTGTTGCCTCACAGCAAGAAGGTCCTGAGTTCAATTTCAACTCCTGCAACCCTGAAAAGGATATGCGACTGGATGGATGGATGGACTGCAGCACTGCAATAATCAAAAGGGGAAACTCACAAGGATGGACGTTGCTGTGTTTTAATCTCAAATAAGATGGTGTTCACTGCACTGTAGGGAACTGGAAGATGGCCAACCATTCACACATTAGCAACTAAAATATGAAGAAAATTGCATTTAATTTATGCAGTTTCTTATACACAAAACATTTGACCATATGCTTCCTAAATTAAGAGTTCAATAAACATATTTTCTTTAATTGTAGATACACTAAACCTAAATTTATGCGCTTAGAAAATCATTCATATAATTTTAAATATATAAGCTTTTACTTACTAGCTAACCAAAGAGTTATAGTGCAAAAAGAAAAATGCATCATGCAGAAGATGAGAAGACAAATGTCCCATCCGACACCACATCATCCAAAATTTTCAATCTGTATTTGATGTGATGATATTTGATGTGATCTTTATTTTCCATGATATATACAATGTTTTATACTTGAACATTTATAGTCCTACCTGGCTAAACAAAATGTTAAAATTTTCACTTTCTCAGCAGGATCTAAATAACATTTTCTGGCTCTGTTATCTTTTGTATTTCCTGGCAGTAGTTTCCTACTTTTAATTCTTACCTTTTATTGATATATTCAAAATCAGGTTCTAATATGTAAGGATAGATATAAAGAATTGTCATCCCCAGCCAAGAATCAGAATGTATGTTAACCTTCCGAACATGAGGCTGAGGCGGTGCACTTTGGCAAGCTTCTGAATGTTGGCCAATAGAAAGCCAGAGCTTAAAGAGACGTGAGATAATATTGCCCATTTCCGAGGTTCAACTAAAGGCCTGGATAAGGATTTTTTCTTGCTGAATGGTGAATTACACAAAGGCGACATCCTGGAGTGAAAATATAGATGTAAAAATGACTATATATCTACTTAACCACCCATTATAGCTAAAAATAAAATTCACACAGAAATCTCTGTCTTGGACCTAACCTTTTAGCACTAGTTAATGGCCATAGATCTTAAGATTCATGCAGTTACAACCTGCCCTATTGGCTCCTATCTGTTTTGTTAGGGCGATGTGGAAGAGAAGAGTTTGCACTTCTTCTTTGGTGTTAGTTATGCTTGGATCCATCAAGATAACAAGCAGACAAAAACATGTTTGAAATTATTTTCAACCACTCCAGTGCGTCACATCTGACCTCCCCTTGGAGAGTATACATGCCAGCAAAACTCAGTAAGCCACAGCCAGAACTGAAAAAAAAGAACAACCTCATTGTCATGCTTTTATCAAACCTAACATTAATTTAGTCTTGTGGATGTGTCTTTATCAGTGCACATTCTTGAGGACTACTCCATCCAGTCCTAGCAGAGGCTGTTTGATTAAGATCATAAATTGAACATAGCTGGACAAGAGATGGTGCATGCAGTACGCAAGTTCAGTGAGGAAGTCTGTCTGCTCAGAGGCATGTGCTGCAGGTTGTGTTGTGACTGAGTGGAGGAAGAGAAGAGAGACGGGCCTAGCTGGAGATCATTAGAGCTTGTTAGTGTCCCCGCTGGCTCGGGCATGGCGAGAGGCCTCTGATTGGGATACCGCTCTTCTGATCCAACTGACAGTGGAGCAGCAATATACGGGGTACAGGAGACAAGGACAGAGGAACTTGGAAAGGGAGGGTATGGGGGGTCTTTGCCACTTACAGTACAGCAAACCCCAGAGATGTCCCAGCAGATCTGCAGGTCTTGCTTTCATCTGCTTCCCCAAAGCCATTAGTTTAGCCGGGAAAAGGCTGCTAAAATATACATCTGTTTTAGTGTCAGCACATACCAGCTCTCCTCTGTCTGCATGCTGCTGCTAGTCGATTCAATATTTAAATCATCAGTCTCCATAAGCGTTTGATGTCAGCTCTTAACGAGCTCTGTCTGTAACACTGGCAGGCCCGTGGACGAAGCGTCTGTTTACTGTCAAGAACGGAAAGTGCTGCCTTCCGCTGTTTCGTCATATGTCGATAAGATCCAATGAGACTACTTTGTTTGAATAACTGCATAAAAGGCTAGAAGCAATGTGCACGTCAGCAAGTCTATTTCATTCTTCCAGCAATTCTGATGACACTTTTGCCAATAGTGGATTTCTGTCAGAATCAAAGGCTTGGTGTCGCATATATCAGTTGATGCAAATCAGCGGGAAGCACTCAGATTATATCACACTGCAAATATTAAGTTTATTCGAGGCGAGAGGTGATGGCAAGGGATATTCTAGCTTTGCAGAGTGACATTTAGATTAATGTAATTTCATGCATCATGTGTTGCAGGTACCTGTAGGAATGATCAAACAGTGTTTTTTTAATTAATTCTGGTGAGATCTTAATGCATTCGAATTAAGATCAAAGCTTAGACAAAATTTAATGTAATGTCTAATTTTATTCGTTACAAAGCGAAACATCAATACGATTAACTTTTCATATATTCAAGCATTTCTCACAAACACTTAATTCAAATTTCTCACAACTTCAAATAAATACAAATGTGCGCTTTTCCAAAACCAGCTTTCAATATTTGTATTAATTTGGATGTGATTCATTAAACAGGTTTGTAATTTCAGTTAAAACAGTATCTGTATATACTGCACTCAAGTAGAGAGATGGTCAGAAGGGTATTCCAGTAATTACAGAGAAAATCTAAAGTGGAATTTTATGCATGCCTATGAACTAACCATTAAAATGAATCAACTGTGTTGTGGGTGTACTGAATACATTAATATTATCCCCATAATTTGTCATTCTCTTTTGACCAAAAACCTCCCTAATCTTGAACCCACACTGACCCTTTCAAGCATCCTCACCCTGCATCTGGATGCTGCACCATCGCGTCATTTTCAGGATGTCAAAGAAAAGGAAGACGACGAAGAAACTAGCCCCGAGAGAACAGTTTTGTCCTACCCCCCCAGCAGGATCTCTCCCTCTCTGTAGGCCTCCCCTGGGCAAAAGCGAAGATTAAAACAAACAGGACTTTAATCAGTGGGCCCTGCTTCTCTCTGCTCAGCTGCCGACAGAAGGAGCCCTCTCCAGGAAGGCTGCCTCAAATCAAAGCTTCCTGCTCGCCACTTGCTGCTTCGCCGATCCGTATCACAACAACAAAACCAGCAGAAACAATTATTTATTCCTTTTGATGTGGGTTTTGAAGTTACCCCACCTCTTCCACTATGCCACCCCACCACCACCCCCTTCCTTCACCCCTCCTTTTCCTCACCCAGCCCCTCCAGCTCTCTGTATCTTTTACTCCCAAGGAAACAAGGTCATGCCAGCTTCTCCGTAAAGGGGGCTGCTTTGAAGGAGCAGGAGTTCCAGAATCGACGCCTCTTTCTTATTTTACACCAAGGAAAGTGTGTCGCAGTTTGAGGGAAAAGTTCTCTCAGCGTCGTTCAACTTATCGCCACCCTGCTGAGTTTATAAGGCTGTAAATGTCACTTTCACAATGTAATGTTCTACGTTACAAAAGAATTTCATCGAATTACTGCAGTTTCATGGCACAATGTGATTATTCTCGGTCACTTCTGCATCGTTTTTTCTTTTGCTTTGTACAGTTCACAAATCATTACTTTACTGACCAGATTTAGATTACCATCAGAATGGTAAAGTCACTGGTATTTGGCCAACAAAAAGCTGTACTATAATCCTGCTGCACATGCTCTACATGCATGTGTTTGCTGTTTGAAAGAAAGGCTGTCGTAAAGGCTTTCATAAGAGGGCAAAGATCTGAACAGTGCTGCTGTCACTGTCCCTGATACCACTCACCCTTTTCTTGGATTCGTAGTGGACTTGTTGCAAATTGTCTCTCAACAGCCCTGAAAGATGTCTGAGAGCTGCTTTTCAGCTCAAAATACCACAACATCTGCTAAAACTGTTGCATAAGGCTGAGGCCTCATCAAAAGGCTTGGCAGTGAAAGAGCTCCTCAAACGCGTGGATGGTAATCACGTTTTTATCGTTTGCTGAAAGTTTTGATCCTCTAAATTCATTTAATGGGCGTGAGGGGCATATAATTCCACCTTAAATGTCTGCCAAGCTGATTTTTGACAAGTCATATGTCATATACTCTGAAAAACACCAGGGGAATTGTGGGTCGGGGTTTTTTTAGCTCAATATTGTCACATTGTGGATGCATATCCCTGAAGCCTATTTTCCATGGTTAGATTGTTTCTGCCTAAAATTTCATTACTTTTTAAAGAGCTGAGAGATTCCTGGTCTTGTACTGACTGAATTATACGCAGCATTTATGTAGTCTTCATTTAACCTGTCAATCACAGGAATTGTTTTGTTTTTTTTCTACGTTTTTTGTTTTGTTTTTGTCAAAAAAATATATATTTTTTAAATACTTTGCTCAAAAAAAAAAAAAAGGAAATAGTTGCAGTGATTTAGTGAAACATGCGAACATAAAGGGAAATACACAATAAAAGGCAAAACAGATCTTCGCCTCATATCTTTTAAAACGGCATGAGTTCTCTTAGGCACGCTTTTCTGTAATTTCTTTGAGTAGTCTTAAGGAATGATTCTCTCGGCTTCTTGAAGGACATTCAAAGCTCTTCTTTGGATGTGGGCTGCTTTCCATTCCCTTCTCTGTCAGGACGATTCCACACTGCTTAGATAATGTTGAGGTCTGGGCTCTGGGGAGGCCAATCCATGACTTATAGTGTTCCACTGTGTGTGTTCATAATTACATCAGTTTTTATACGATTCCCAGCACTACTGGAAGTAATGCAGCACCTAACCACGACAGACCCACCCTTGTTTTACAGATGGCTGTATACAATCACTGTTGTACCTCTCTCCTGACCTCCTCCCTAAATGTTAATGATAATTTTTACCACCAAGTTCATCACTCTATAAGCCCTGTTGTCACTGATTTTCAGCTCTGAAGTTCAGATCTTCAACTGAAAATGAGTAAAAGAGCCACCAATACTTAAAGAAAAACTTCTTCAGAAAGCTCAGAGAGAGATTTCAGAAACTCTGGCTCCGTGGAACCAAATTATAAAGCACTGAGGGATATACTGTATATACAGTGTATATATAGTGATCTAAACTAAAAAAAAAAAAGAACTCTTTGGACAACGCTTAAGTCACGTGAACTGCATCATCATTTCCCAAAGCTTCATTTTTCAACTGACAAAATATATTAATGAATGGGAATTATTTTTGATTTGCTGCACATCATAAAGACCACAAAACATTAGCATACGGTTAACGTTCATCTTTAAATGTGGTGTGAAAAGCAACGAGCTCAAGGCCTTAATTTTCATTAGACTTTTACAGAAAAACTTTCAGGTTTAAGGTGGAATACATGCATTGTGAACTTAAAATTATGGCCATGCACTACAATTTGAGATGCTGCAAAATGTTTGTCATATTTTAATTACAGAACTGCAGCTTTATAGTAACAGTAACCTTGAAGCCACAAAGCTCTAAACACACTCACTGAAAAGGTTTGGCATGTAAATTAGGTCAGTGAATAGCGATGCTGAGCTTGTTAAGCATTTCATTTTCTGTTTTACAAGTGTCTCTAATTTGCCTTTTTGTCTGCCTTTTTCCCCAAATTGGCCTTTAATTAAACTGCAGCCAATTACAGAACTCCTGAATGACTTTTGTATTCCCAGCTGGACGTGGGGAGGAGAGGAATCTGGCAGAGCTAAAAGTAAAACAGCAGCTGACACCCAGACATTTTACTGTAAGCTGCCCTAAAACAAAACCAGAACTTTATGGAAGCGCCTCTCATCTGCACATGTTCAAGCTGGTGCTGGTGGAGTGTAATATGTTGGTAATCTAGGAGCCTAACTCATTGTGTCAGCTAGATGCTCTTTAAAGTGGTTTATGTGTCTTTTCTTTTATATTTTGTGCCATCTATATTTAAGAAACTAACAATGAATGGAAATAATTTTACTGAAACCTTTTTAATGTTGAAATGTCAAGCTCAAATGAAATGAACATGTTTATTAAAAAAAAAACGTTTTTTTGCCTCAATAGCTAAATTCCCCTTTATTGGCAAGCGTATGGGATAATATAGGGTACAGTTAATATAACTCACTCATTTAAGTGTCAAGACTTTTCAACTTTGTGACATGTGGTTTGTCCTTTGCAACATTGTGCTGCTTTAAGAGTCACACAGAGTCTTTTCAGTTTGTCGGTTAAGTACATTTTGTTACATTTTTCTATATATTTTTAATTTTTTGCCTAAATTAACAACTCAATATATAACATATGTAATACATATATAGCATGCATATAAGCACGTGTCGAGCAAGACAGCATCCATTATTTAGCATTCCCGTTGTGAAACCACAGTGTCCACTTCACATTTTGCATTACCTGCTGGTAATGCAATTTCTGCCTGCAGTAATAGCACGTTTTGGATAGGCAAAGCGTGAAATGTACATGGTGGATAGTGATTTGTTAGTCACAAGATAAACCCTGGTGTGGTTTAGCCTCCTTCTTGACTTTAACAGGAACCATGATTTACAAAATAGACATCATGTTGTTTTAAGTATTACTAGACACTGACCCATCAGTGTTTACTGAGGTTGTATAATAAAGGAGCTCAAGAGCCATTTTCCTATAAGTTACTTTTCTTTCTTTTCTTCTTCTTTTCTCACCTCTTTTCACCCACCATGCATTTATACACCACTCTGCATTTAATTGTGATTTATTATTAATCTCTGGCTCTCCCCCACAGCCTGTCTTTTGTCTTGTCTCCTTCTCCTAACCCCCAATCGGCTGCCCCTCCCTTTGTCTTGTCCTGCTGAAGGTTTCGTCCAGTTAAAATTGAGTTTTTCTTTCCCACTGTTACCAGTGATGTTGGAGTTACTCTGTATTTCTCTGTAAGGTATTTATCTTACAGTATAAAGCATCTTGACATGACTGTACATAAAAAAAATGAACTGAATTGATTTTCATACACTCGTACATCTATTTTCAGCCAGAGGAGTCACCCACTCCCAGCCAGGAGTCACAATACTCCCCATCTCATCTGAAAAACAGTCTCATCCAGTTTAAATCTGGTTGAGTCACTGTAAAGGCATCCGACTTTAATATGAAGTTGCGAAAAAGATAAGTACACATGTACACACTGAATATACATATGTATACATATACATTCACATTCACATTCAAAAGGTGCATTATGCATGAAGTGGTGACTGTGGATGTTCACAATGTCCAGTGACTCATGACATCATGATTGAGGAGATTGAGGAGCAAATTTCAGATTAATTACTGGACACCAGTAGTTGACTTTTAGAATCTATTCAGTCATTGAATTATTTGTTTCGTTTTACCACCACTTTAGATGTTGGATGGCTCCGTTTTCCTCACCTCGGGAAATAAAAATACTCTGACACCAACTGTAAGTGTTGTTTGTAAAATTAAGCACAGTGAAAGCAGTAATCCAGCACAGATGCACCAGGAAGCTCAAACCCACTCAAATATGCCATTCTAATATGTGAGGCAGCAGAATCCCAAGCAGGTTAAGAGGATTCAGCACTTATCAGCAAATATCAGAGTCAAAATCCCGTTATTTGCAACAGATAGGTCACCAAGAGAGAAAAAACAACTCAGCAGACCCTCACATACACATACAGGTTTTTTTGTTCAGGGTTTCATATTATTAGTATTTGAGTGATTGGAGTGGAAGCATCTTATCAGTCTATTACGCTGCATTTTCACGCCATAATTATTAGCCAGATAATTAAACTTTGTATCACTTTATATTGTTGTTTTCCTTTATATGGTTTCACTCACTGCAAGACATGGATAACATAAGCTGTGGGTATTTCTGACTATATGAGCCATTCCCGGCTTTGACAGGGCCTTCATAGTTCAATGGTTTGACAGGGGAAAAAAACATGCCAATGTGTTGAAATGAAGACTGGGCTGGTTAGCCTGAGACCAGCTAATAAACCCTCTGGCCAGGGGTCTGCACACTATGACTGATTCTAGCTCACTCCACTGAACCTGTCAGTGCTGACCGCAAAACTTATAAATTACTTCAGGGACCTTCTGGCTGTCCAGTTCCACATCACAGTCAGAGGGAGACTGGGAATCAGACTTTTTCTTTTGTCGTAACTCATGCTGTTGCATGGCCAATGCTGGTAACACTAATTGCTTGACCTTTATATGATAACCCAAGCCCTATATTAAATAAATGCTATGTATACTTGGGAGACGGACACATTGATTTCAAACTACAATTTCCTTTAAAGTAATGGGACATGCTTTTGATATTGGTGATGCGTCAATGCTGCATGAAAGGAGATGCAAACTTCCTGCGAGCTGAGATGTTGCTAAAAAGAAGAGCTGATGAGTCCAAATGAAGGAACGCGGCTGCTTCCTGGGTGATAAATGAATGTGGCAAAGGGTGACAAAGAACCAAGTTTCTCTGATTAATTCCGCGTCTGACAGCAAGCGCCAGGCCTGACTGTCACATCAAAGTCACCAAAAAAACAAGCCACTAGTGACATTTTCCAATCTCCATCATCACTAACTTTACCCCATACTCAGCACTGACCATTTAGTCTGAATTGAGTCATACTCAACGGGGGAGGCGAGCTTTGAAAATAACTCTTTATCTGTGTGTTGCTGTTTTTCTGGGAACACAAAAGGACTGACGAGACCATTTATCTGTGGATTCTTTAAAAGAAAAGGAAAAGCAAAGAAAAAAGGCAAGCCTACCTGATGTTTTCTATCAATTTTTTCTTTTTTCACAACGCGCTGTCTGTGCCTGCGATCCCTTTATCTGCCTTTCATTAGCGCCTCGCTCGCCCTCTTAGTAGGGCGGGAGTCTGGGAGACAGTCACTTTCTCCCAGCCTGTGATGTTTCTGCAGATTACAGAGGGCCTTTGAAGCCACTGCTCTCCTCATTGCCTGGGCCTCAGACAGGCCCATGCCATCTGTCAGATTGACGGCAAAGTAGCGGAATGGGGCTGAGACACCCTCTGTTGATCCACACTTTTGTCTTTTATGTGTCACATTTGGATGTTGCACGGCAGCCACACCTTTGTAATCTGCTGCTGGCACTCGCCTGAAAAACTGGCCTCCACAGCATACAAACACACACACCCACAGACAGGAGAGAATAATGGCCCTCCATAATTACTCTTACCTGTGGGCATCAGTCTCTAAATGGCACAATTACCGTCATCCCCTCAGAGTGATCTTGGGTTTCCTCCCACTTTTGCAGGGCCCTGGAAATCACTGTCATGTGGGTCTTTTTATGCCTAACCAGTGGGAAGGATCTGATTGTTCATGAGTTTAGGAGACTGTAAGTTTGTGTGTTGCAACATGAATAAGACTACAGAACAACCATCCCCAAGCAACTGCAGCAATATTTTCTTTGCAAGGAAGTTTCTAAATTGATTCATTTTGAACGAATACCAAGGCAGAAAACCAAACCCAATGTTTCTTTCTGGTGCACCTGTTCTGTTCTAGCATAATAAGTGGTTCACAACAAGAGATTTACCCCTTTTCTTTTAAACAGTATATAATTTTCATAAAAAATAGCAAATGTAGCTAGCTTTGTTATTAAGCTAACATAAGTTTCATAAATTGGTTGAAAAGGCTGATCATAGCTATCTTTTAAGTTCTTCCAGCCAGGGTCAGATCAACCTCCCTTTGACCCCGTCACTCTACACATCAGATTTATTATTGAGCCAAAAACCAGCTGTGCTCCAGAGTCAAATTTATTAGGCAACTAACAAAAAACTAAAAAATATTATTAGTAGCAGTTTTATTGTTCAGTGACTTTAAAGTGGGTAGCACGGTGGCACAGTGGTTAGCCTCACAGCAAGAAGGTCCTGAGATCAATTCCTCCATCAGGCTGGGGTCTTTCTGTGTGGAGTTTGCATGTTCTCCCCGTGTTTGCGTGGGTTCTCCCCGGGTACTCCGGCTTCCTCCCACAGTCCAAAAACATGCAATTTGTGGGGATAGGTTAATTGAAAACTCTAAATTGCCCATAGCTGTGAATGCGAGAGTGACTGTGAGTGTGACTGGTTGTCTGTCTATGTGTGTCAGCCCTGCGACAGACTGGCGACCTGTCCAGGGTGTACCCCGCCTCTCGCCCCAAGACAGCTGGGATAGGCTCCAGCGCCCCCGGCGACCCTGAAAAGGATAAGCGGCTGAGAATGGATGGATGAACAAAAAACTAATCAGTAGTTTTCAACAGATTTGTTGGCAAAAAATTCTATAAAGTCACTGCCGCTGGTCACATTATGAATGTCTTGATAAAGTTGATAAATTTAGACTTCTTTTGTCAGTTCATTCATTATTTAAAATTCATTAAAAATGAAGAAAAAAATGCTCAACCTTGCTTTACAATGAATAATTTAATATAAACTGATACATCTGAGGTCTTAAAGGAGCAGGGTCATTGTCCTTATGTGGTGCAAATTGGTAACAAAATCACAATATGGCAGATTACGTGCCACACAATGTTGAATAAACCTAATTTTTGGGGCTCCCACAGGGACTAAGACTTGATCAGATCATAATCTAGCCAGGTTTCAAGATTATTCAATTTATTACATGAATTTAGTAAAGTTTTACTTATGCACTTAAAAGGTGTTGTAGTCACTGCGCCTTGAACCCAGAGTTTTGAGGGTTCATGATTTAATTTGGGTTTTGTGAAGGGATTGTGTTGTAGTTCTATATTGTTTATGATATTATGGGGTTTTTTTGTGTTATTCCAGTGCTTTTGACTCTCTGTTACTTGTACTTTATTTTTTTGTTTGGGATTGTTATAGGTTTGCTCTCCATGGTTGTCTTTATATGTAAAGTTTGAGTCTTTGTCTCAGTCTAAGTTCTGTCCTGTTTTATTTTGGTGGTCTTAGTCCCTTGTGCTTTGCATTTCATTTGACTCCCCTTGTCTCGTTATCCCTGATTTGTTCCCACAGTATTTCCCACCTGTTTCCCCCTACCCTCATAACTTGTGTATATGCTCTTTGAATTTTTGAACTTTGAACTTTCTTATTTTCATTATCAGCATTATAGCCTTGTTTTATATCCCACTTCTGTGTCCTGAGTTCTGCAACCTGCCTATCAGAGAGCTAACTCTGAGAAAAAGGCAACAATTGTCTTCATTATCATCGGTTAATTGTAGTGTTTTCCGTAAGATGTAATGTCTCTATCTCATTTTCTTCTAGAGTAACCAAGTTTGACTGCCTCACATGTGCATCACAGACATATCAGTGGTAAAAGACTACACAGAAGAATTTCAAGGATATCTTCTTATTTTTCTTCCTCTCGATAGTATGAAGTCCTCATCTTTGAAGTTGTACTATATTTCTTACTGCAGTTTCTAACTTCTTTTTCCAGTCTAATATTAGACAATTATTGTTTAGGGAAACGGTTTAGTGAACTGTTCATGCAGACAACAACCATTAATGG
Source organism: Pelvicachromis taeniatus (assembly GCA_015108175.1). NCBI lineage: Eukaryota > Metazoa > Chordata > Actinopteri > Cichliformes > Cichlidae > Pelvicachromis > Pelvicachromis taeniatus. Next base: position 23,803 of record VURO01027842.1, read on the forward strand.
ACACAAATAACTCATTAGGCATTTTATTAGATGCATAAATAATGAATAATGAATAATGAAGTACTCGGATAATTGTACTTCTAACTGGTCTTTTTCTTAAAGAGAAAACCATAAATTGTGTTACCGTCAGCAGGTCATAAACGGAGCTGTGCTGTTTAATACGAATGACAGCTTTTGTTCTGAGATACCTTGTTTATAAGGACCCAGGTTTACTCACTTTTTGAGGAAGGAGCAGCCCCTGATAAACCTCTGAAGGAGAATAAGATTACAGGCAGCGTGCTTCCACCTCAAACAGTACCTCTCCCTGTGTTGAGATGATAAACTCTCATTGAGTTTGCAAAGACCATTTCCCAGCGGCTGTCTTTCAGTTTATATGAACTTTTCAAACGGCTAAGGATCTGACGAGGATCGTCACCAAGCTCGCAGGCTTTGAACACGTCTCCCCTGTGTATTTTTCCCCACCTCAGGACCACTGTCTTCAGAGGCTTGGGGAGAATAAAGACTCAGATCGACAGAAATCACCCCACCCCCCAACTCCCACCCTATCCTTTACCAACCTTGCTTGTCCTATCACATGTGCTCACACTCACACACTTCCAAATTTATGATGCGTGTAAGCATTTTTTGATGCGTGTGCGCTATGCATTTACACACAGATAACTCCCAACAAGAATCCCCCGTAGAGTCACACATCAGATCAGCCTCCCTTAAAAGAATCTCCCATTGTAATGGACTTTTTCAAAAGCAGAATAATGCATTAAGTACGTTCAAGCAAAGAGTGACATTATGCTAAAAAAAAAAAAAAAAACACACAAAACATTAAGCAAGCCCAGTGAAATATAGTAACTAGATCAGAGAAACTGTGGCTAAAAATTGAAGATGTCAAACGTTAATAAGAACACATTCAGTAACTAATGCAGCAGCTGAGGTCATGATGTTAAACCTCTGGTAACCTCTGGGGCAGAAATAAAAGGCAAATACATACGTGCTAAAAACTGGACTTGAGCTGCAAAATGCCTGACTTCTTCGTGTTTACCAAAAGGTAACTTTTTTAATCACCCTCTCCAAAATATACAACTTTTATCAGCAGGTGTGTTGAAACATTTTCAAATATGCCCTGCTGTTCTTTTAGATTTTGATATTTCTTTGTAGTCCTACCCTTATTTCTTCAGGAGTTTTTGTATTTTGCCAGAATTACAGTTTGGATATTCTTTGTAAACATTATGTGGATACATTTAGTTTACATTTTAAGGTTTTCTATGCTGTTTTTAAACACAGGCTTAAAGTTAGGGCACAGTCGCATGATTGCCAATGTGCAGACCATCAAATCAGTGAAATGAATGCAGCAGCCTGCATTTAAATGAAAAGATCTTGTAAGTAATATTATATTGTTTCGTGATACAGGTTGTCCAGAAGTTTGTGCTTCAGTTTTGATGACTGGATTTCGAGCATTTTATTTGTTTGCTTTTAAGTGATATTCACAAAATAATCTGTGCACCTTCCATGCACAGATGGAAGGTGCACAGATGAAAATGCTGGTAAATCTTGCTACCTTAGTTCATCCAGTACAGAATCCAATTTGTGACATCTTTGTGGCTATGTCCATCTTTTATAAAACAATCTCTGGAAAAGTTTATCCCATCATATTTTATATCTTTCGACTTTTTCTGCCCTGGAAAAGGTTATATTGACTATTCTTTTGCACTTATCTAGCTTTTTGCAGTATCTACACCACAAGAAGTGATAGTTAGAGCACAAAAAAAGTGTGCATACTTTCATCTGCAGACCTGGGAGGAATGTTAGAGGACCACAGGACAACAACACAGCAACAATGGCGAGCTGTAAAACCTGACAATCAAACCCACGTGCATGAAGTGTTCTGGTTTCAGATAAAAATAGAGTCACCATACACATAGAGCTTTGACGGGGATGAGTGATTGATGCTCAAAGATGTTGCCATGACAGACTGGCATACGGGAGAAAAACACTGAGGCAGAATGATTGGCTTCTCCTCTTTGATGTTTCTGTCTGACTTATTTGTGATGGCTGGTTACATCTTCAAACCCGTTCTGCGTTGACAGTTGTAATGACCCCAAACATTTCATCTGTCATAACTGAGTAGCACGCTCACAACTTCTAGTGAAAAGACTTCTATGACCAAACTTCATCAAATATTTTCATATCCAGCCAAAAGGACAGACGTTATAAATTTCCATTTGCAACAGGCTTTAAGTTTGATGTAATTAACAAGAAAAGAAGCTATAACTTTAATAACCAAGATTTTAAACAGAGGTAGGAACAAAATGATTAAAAAAAGAAAGAAAATCAGAGAAAAAAAAAAACACAGAAAACACCAAGAGTGAAAATAAATCAAGGGGAAGTTGGTTTTTAAATTATTTTTAACTGCAAGTAAAGAAAAGAAGTAAGAGATGGTTTTTAACTACAGGACTGTCACCAGGATGACATTTTACAGCACAACGCGAACCAGATTGTCCCAACACCATAAAAAAAAGGGAAAAAATGACTGTGGTGCTCTGGCTCAGGCAGTCCAAACAGCACATTTTATCTCCAAAGCTGGTTCAGTCAAACCATGTGCAAGACAGATAAACTGTTCAAAGCCTGCATTTGTATGCCTGTTTGTATTTTTGTTGTGTATATGTGCAGAGACCAAAACATGCCAGTTCCATCCCGTCTGCAGGGCGGGAAGCGGTTTCCCATGGTTCTGTTGGGAAGCAGCTTTCATGTGGAAATGGTCTCTGGGTCCCTTTAGCCCCTCTGTTGTGACAGAGGATAATGAATTTCACAACATCTGCCATTTGTTAACCCTGTTTGGTGTAACTGATCTCCTTTTAATCCATGGACTTCCAATGTGTGCGCAGCTCTGCAGCTGGACTCAAGCAGATGGATCCCACGGCCTCTCTGGGGCTGCAGAGTAGTACTGGACTAGCAAATCTGTAGAGAACACAGACTTCTATCTCTGACTGCTGTACTCATTACACTGCATGGACAGTAATCAAGAACTTTTTGAAAGGAGGTTTGTTCTCGTGTTGTAGTTACCTAAAATGCTCATTAGAAAGGTTCAAAAGGGTGCAAAATGTATTTGATATTAGGGATTTTATAATCACTTTGCTCAAAGCTACTATCCAGGATTTTGATACACAATAACACACACCATACAACACATGACAACAACTCCAAATTTGATTTTGTTTTTTCTGGAAAGAAATGTGTATGTTCATGAGTGACTATAAAGCTGAACCAATCATTCCTATTATGTAAACAATCCAAAATGAAACTAGTTTCTGCTGCCTTCTGAGGTTTAAGGGATGATGGAAATCCATTGTTTTTTGGGCCCACAAATGAGCCTTTATTTGTGTGTTTAATTTTAGTCAAGGAGGAAAGAAAACACAACTACCGCCCACAGAATTGTGGGCATATTAGTAGGGAAGACTTTACCTGACTGTTAAATTTCATAAGGAACTCAGTGACTTTCCATCACAGGGAGAAGGGTCTAAATCAAGTTCCAAGTAAATTACAGCTGTATGTGCATTTTCACTTCCACAAATCACACATAAGACGACCATCAATCTCTGAATCGCTGGAAAACGATTCCTTCACTAAAATTTCTGGTTATTTTAATTTTAAATATAGCCATAGATAACATGCAACTGATTTTTTTCCCCAACACAATAACAGTGAATATGTAAAGAATGTATCATAGTAATTTGCTGGGGATGAGTTTGCTAAGATAGGAGACTCAAACGACAACAGAGTATAAATATCACCTCTTCATCTATGACCAGGAATGGCTCAAACAGTGGATTCTGTCAATCTTCATTCCTTTCGAGCTTTCTGCTCCATCTTTTGCCCTTTTCATAAAACCTGGAATGTGCATCAAAGAATGTAGACTATTTTTCCGCCATGAATAAAACATCTGTCATTCATCAGACAGTACAATATGTCCCAATTTAACCGAGTATAACAGCTCTGAAACGGCCAGGGAAGCTCCTGCCGCTGCAGAGTCCTGTGAAGTCAACATTCAACCAAATATCATCACCCTCTTCTTTACAGAGGTGTCTGTTTTTTTAAATACATTTTTAATTTAAGTTTTAAGAAAGACCTCAGTGTCAACCAGAGTCTTGTCTTGTGTTTTAAAGGCACTTCACTTTACCTGTGATGAAGAATACACTCTGATGGCAATATATTCTGCTAACTCATTACATAACCCATTCAGGGTCATTTGTGGAGGGTTATGCTCCAGTTCACTACATTTTGTAGGACAAGAAATAACAAAACCTACTAAAGTCTGCATCCAGAGGCTGGAGCGCTGGCAGGTGGTGTAATTGCACAATTTCCAAGTAAACTACCATATTTATACTATTGCTTTATTTTGTCTGTTTTGTTTTTGATACTCTTCCTTCTCTGCCAGTGTTTGGTTATGATCAGGCAAAGATTACAGTGTATAAAATCACTGCAGGTGATTACAAATATTTTTAATGTTTGTGATTTCATAAATATTGTTGTTCTTTTTGTGATGTTTTGCACAACCCAAATAACTTTTTACATTTAGAAAAATATTATGGTTTATGGTTAAAAATGTCATAAAACATCTCCAGAATTTCCTTGTCATTGTTAGCTGCATATAGAACACATGTAGAGAACATACGTCTGGGTCTTAAGGCACTGATTTCAATCACTGAAATAATGTTATGGAAAAAATGACAGTAAAGGTATACCCAGTCCATTAGAATTAATATATAGGGATCATTTAAACACATCAGTATGCAACACTCAGATGTATAAAATGTTTGCTGATGAGTACAGTCAACAGTTGTGTGATGTCAGCTCGAAAAACTAATCGTGACGTAATCCGAGTAAAACTAAACTTAGCATTGACTTTGACCAACTTTGGGTGCAGGAAAGAAATGAGTAGCTCAGCATGTTTACTGTTTGACATTCATAGGGGACTAAAAACAAGCTGTTACTTCAGGTTTTTTCCAATATTGCGCAAACTTCCTGGCTTCATAAAGGTGCAATACGACATTTCATCATGAACTTTCCCTTGTTGCATGTGTGCATGTTCACAGTACCGCAGTTGGACATGTCTTCTAAACATCTCGATCGTTTGACTTATCCATACATTAAAGGAAATGGCACATTCAGTATACGATTCGATCGTGCTGTATTATTGATACACTTAAATGAGTGTGGCTTACATGTGCTCCTTGTATTTGTATGGGGTTTACGAGCATTTCAGTTGACAGTGATTGAATCTGCCTACTCCAGGTGAACGATTATTATCATCTAGCGTGTTATTTAAAAAAAAAAAAAAAAGGGGGGGGGG
>VURO01027848.1:0-16291 GCA_015108175.1 Pelvicachromis taeniatus
GGAGACACTCCTGAGGACCTTCTATGACTCTGTGGTGGCATCTGCCATCCTGTAAGGTGTGGTCTGCTGGAGCAGCAGCATCACGGAGAGGGAAAGGAAGAAGCAGGACAAGGTCATCAAGAAGTCCAGCTCTGTCCTAGGCTGTCCGCTGGACTCAGTGAGGGAGGTGGGGGACAGACGGGTCCTGGCTAAGCTGACATCTATGCTGGACCATGAGTCTCACCCCCTGCAGGACGCCCTGTCTGCACTGGAGAGCAACTTCAGTGACAGACTGATTCACCCTCGCTGTGTGAAGGAGAGATTCCGCAGGTCTTTCCTTCCTGCTGCTGTCAGACTTTACTACGATCACTGCTCACTCTACATTTGTCATCCATCACCTGTAATCATGTACAATAGTGTAGTACAATGTAAATTACTGCAATATACTGTAGTCATTTTACCTGGTATTTATATATTATATATACTTATAGTCTTAGTCATAGTTCTATTCCACCTAGTACTTCTTAAATATTTAAATTCCTATCTATCTCACATCTTGCTACTTCTGGCTCTCTGCTGTGTACGGTGCTTGCTGTTGCAACAATGCAATTTCCCCATTGTGGGACAAATAAATGTATTCTTATTCTTAAATGATCAAGTGGTTTACTCTAGTCCCTGGAAAAGGAGTAGAAATACAAAATAGGCTATAAACCTAGGTACTACTCAGGTTAGCTTCCTAATAAATCAACAAATATACTATATTAATATCTTATAATCTTCCTTCGACTCTTCTTTAGTTAACTCGGCAAGGACTAATTCAGTCTTCTTGAAACTTGGCAGGAGTGTTGCTGGGAACCTGAGGAAGTGCACTGCCATGTCTGAGGTCATTTAGATGAACATTTGCATTTACAAGCCTTTATCTTCCAGTTTAATTCGCAGAAATAAGTAATAAAACCCCACCTTAACACTTAATCTTAACTTCCACACTGGCCTTTTAATAGGTGAATGAAAAAAAGAGACGCAGCCAAAAAGTTCTAGCTGACACTGTCTAAAACTCAAACTGGGTCTCACAAAGATAGATGTTTCCAATTTTGTATTTTATTAATTTATTGCCTTTGGTTTCCTGTTACAAATGTCTTCAGTCACTCACTTCTGTAGTTTGAGCAAGTCTTAAGAAAACTGCAAACCACAATCTGCTCTGCTATGTTTTGAAGAGGCACAGCCACACGCATGCATCCAACCAGTGTCTCCTTACAGCTGTCCTCTTTTCAAAGCACCAAATTAATAATTCCCCACATGTGAGGCATTTAGGAAACATCTGTAAATTGTTGCTAGAACAACACTGGAGTTAGTCTCTCTCCAAACAGGCCCTGCAACACTCTAAACTAAATATGCAAAATGTTTGTTATTTCTGTTTACAAGGCATGAAAATCACATTTTGTCTCATCTGCGCTAAAAAGGCTGCAAGGTTCATTACCTCCGAGGATAGATGCGAAAAATTACAAAGGTCCTGAAAAAATCAAATCAAATCTGACTTCAAAGCGATGAAGAGAGTGAAGGGGAAGGAATCCTGCATCTTGATGAAGGTGAGCAAAATCAAACAAAAAACACAATCAGATCTCATTTTTAGTCATCTGAAAATAAGTACCCATCAGAAAATTACTTAACAGCCCATTCTGTGTTCCTTTTGTTGCCCTTAATTTTTCTTTTTCCTCTTCAGTAAAAAGGCAACATAAAGCAAACAAGTCACGCCATCAGTGTCAGCATAATTAAAACAGAAATGGAAACTCAGAAATAAAAACAAAATAAGAGTAAACAGAAAATGCAGGACTTCAAGATGTTTTCGCAGATTGTAGGCAGCAACATAGCCATCAGTACTATTTTTTACTTAACCTATTATTGTATAGTATTATTGATGAGCCACAGAGGATTATGAAAATGGCTCTGCAACTGTGTTTCCCCCCTCCACTGGAAAATTATAAGCATAACAATGTGGTTCATTTTCCATCCAAAGCAATCAGTCTGCTCCACTATCAGCTGAAACTCTAAATACATGTCAAACACAGAGCCTGATAAATGTTAGCAATAATATTTAAACAGCCATAAACACACATTAACTAAGCTAACAGGCTTATATCTGAGTGATAATAAAAAAGTTTAAATTTTTATCATTACTTTTAGTAATAGTTGCTAAACTAACTTTTCATTATATTGTTTTGTTTTGCCCCATCTGCCTCCTGCATGCATTTTGGATACTGTATGACTTAACACTGAAACCTCTGTACTGTATGTGATCATGCATGGGCAACATCTGTGAAAGTATTAGAAACATTGACAAACAGTAAAGTACTGGAGCCTAGGACACCATCCAGGGTGTTGCCAGTCCATCACGGGGCAGATATAGATCTACTACTAATAATGAGATTTTGCAGAACGTGACCAATAACCATGTGATGTTAACTTGTGTTACTTATACTACAACCAGCTGATTTCAGCATCTGCACAGAAAGCATGCTAACACAAATCTAGCCAAAAAACCAGAGTGATGATAAAGCTGAGCGTATGCTGACCCTAGCCCTGCAGCCAGAGCCTGAACTTCAACAAGCAGTGACGAGTGGTCACGATTGAGCCTCCTCTCTACCTGTTTCTAAAACATGAACATGCTTTCTTTGAACTGGTTTTCAACTCTGTTTTGTGTTTGCACCTAGAAACTGAAAAATCATATGTGTACCCTCACTCTGATAGGGATTTGTGTTGGTGCGTAAAATTGTAGCCTAAAGTTTATATTGTTAATTAATTGTTAATGGGAATTATGTGGCAATACATTTCAAGTCATTTTACAGAGTAACGAGAAAATAATGTAACAAATTACTTTCGCCAATGAGTAATTCGTACTCCATTACTTACTAGAAAAAAACAAATAATTATTCCTCCTCCTGTTGCATGTTGTGCCTGGAGGATGACAAAAGTTGCTGGGAAAATGGTTGCTAATGTCCCAGGCACAGTATGTATTCCTTCTACGTCCTTGTCATTGCTTTGGTCTCCATCAAATTTCCGTGGCAGTAGATTTAACAGAAGTGATGGACTTGTCTACAAATACTGACCAACTGCTCTCTGAGCTGTAGTGAAACTGAGAAGTTGTGCCTTATGAAACATGTGGTTTGCAGCACTGAGGCACAACTTTTACTCTGAAGACGAACCTTCGCCAAATTTGGTTTGTGTTGCACTTTTTCAAGTTTTAATACACCATGGCAGCAACTCTTGAGCAATGTGCACATGAGGTCATATGAGAAACCTCAATACTTTAATATATTTTCCTAACAATTTATGGTGCTATGGGCACCACGACGGTAGGCTGGATAACTCTCAAGAGACCAAGCTGTTTCAGTGACTGAAAAATACCAAGTGGGGTCATTCCAATATATTTTATAGGAGTACTTTTGTTAATTGATCTCTTTTGTCCCTGTGGTGTTTCCTGACCTTTATTCTAAGATGTTCAAATATCTTTATATGCACAAAGAAGTTTAAAAGACAAATTGTACAAATAATTTGTTTTATGAGATGCAAATATTTCTTGGTTTCATGGATACAAGTACAATTCAAAATGTTTTGCAGTGAATGATGTAGAATTGTGCTGGAGGTTATGTTGTATTGTTATTTTAACAGCATAACACAGATGAACTGGATGCATCATAGTGAAGCTGTTTCTGCACCCTTTGGTCAGTCCAAGCTTCAGATGATTAAAACTTCATTAGAGCAAACATCTTGTTTTTAGATTTGGAATTATTAACAAATTGTGTGCAGTAAAAATTCTTTATTGGTGTGTGTTTGAAGCTTTTTTTTTAATGTTTTGGCATAAAAAAGAAAATCAAAAAACAGGTGATGATGGGTGGACACTCTCTTTTTGTCTATAGATAATTTTCTTGCCCACAAATGAGGACTCAAAAAAATCTGCCACTGTATCCATCTCAATTTATTTTACTCAGTCTCATTTCAGATAGAATAAATCAATACATTATTTGAGCCCACTGTCAGCCAGATGAATAATTATTACTTGTGCTACTGCCCACGATGAATTTAATGGCTTTCCTGCTGACCTCTCCCAAATTGGATGCATGACTGGATGTGTAAATGTCAAGTGTAACATGTTTATGTTACAGGAATACGTCAGATCTGTCAGCTGATTCAGCGTGATCAATCTGAATATTGCTATGTGTTCAATAAAAGTGAAATGCAGTCGGGTCACTGTGCCATATGTTGCCTTTATGTTAGACGAGGGCTCATATAGCCTGAATTCACTTAATAGGGAGTATTGCTTTTGAAGACACATTGAATGCGTCGTAAAAGAACCAGTCGTTATTGAACAATTCAGCTAATGGAACCTTAAGGGCCTGTTATTGATCAGTGAGCTGCCCCTCTTTTAGACCAATGTGATCAATAATTCAGCCATACCCTGAAAAAAAATGTAATAGTGCCAGTGGTGTGGCACTTACCCCTCTGACTTTCTTTTGAGAGAAATGTGAGATGTACACCTTCCTACAAAACATTTCCATTTGTGAGACTGCAATGAAAGCTGCATGCTAGATGCTATTAATACCATGCATTCATAGGAGAGAGAGAGAGAAAGCAGTTTTCTATGAAAGGCAGGCTGTTCGTGTCGGAGAGGAATCAGCAAGCCGCTTTGGCATGGTAAAATGGTTTTGATAATGGGATAGGGGGAAAGCAGGTGAACTTTGGAGAATGGAGTAGAGAAAGTAAAAAGGGGAACATGAATAGAGCCTGGATGGGAAGGACAAAAAAGCTGGGGTGTGAATGGGTCAGGCAAAAAAATAAAGCTGTTAAAAGCTGTTTCATCTGGTGACAAAGTGGAGCAAAGTACAGGGGCAGGAGAAACTTGAGCTTTCTTAGGTTGGAGGTTCTGTGATGACAAGGTTTGATTATGTACAGGAGCTATGCAGAAGAATAAATGGCCACTTGACACTGAAAAATCTTATCCTTTTTTTGTAAAGAGGGACTGCTGAAAAGTATCACTTGCTAAACAGGATTGGATTGCTCTGTTTTACCCTTTCAGACTTGATTATTAAATTTACATATTCCACAGCCTGCAGTGTTAGCCAGCTTTCAGTCCTCGTGTGTGCTGGTGTGAGGCCCATCAAGCACCACAATTGCTCTTCCCTGCGCTCTTTTCTAAGGTACCCTGTTGGCTTCTTTGGCTGCTACTGCTACTTCCACTTTCAACCTCCAGCACTTTGTTCCTGGCCCATTTCTGTTTATAAGCCCTTAGTGATGCCCACAGTGATACTGACAACATAATATATCCCATTTATTGGCCTGCTAGTATTTTTGTGTTTTGATGGACTGTTTTGCAGGATTCTGTTGAATGATGTCTCCCATTTAACTCAGGACTGCTAAAATCAGACAAGAAGTGGAAACCAGGAGGATAAAAGGACTGACACATAGACAAGACAAAGCGAAGCCAGACAGAGAAACACTGTGAAACACAGGAACCAAAATTCAGGAAAGTCTAAACAAGAACCCAGGGCAATGACAGATTTGACTGAATTTATTTAAAGATTTCATGACTAACTCAGGGATTTTGCTCGGAGGCGACACTGTGAGACAAGATGACAGTAAAAGAAGGAGGAAATACTTTTAACATGAGCAGCAGCAGGATAAAACCATGCTGTTTGCTGTATGTCGCTGTGCAGCTGGTCCATGAGACTCATCTTCTGCCACTGTCAGCAACGCCGCCCTGTGACACAGATTTTTCCACCTAGTCATTATCCAAGATGTTCAGGCAAGGATCTTCCACCAATTGCTCTTTTTTTTACTCAAGCGTTCCTCCCCACTTTTTCTGTTTCTTGTTATAATCTCCCAGAAAGTTTGTGAAATGTGTATATGCACACACATACAGGCTGGTGGCACTTTAAAGAGCAACCCCAAATACTACAGCTGATTTTTGCAGTAACATCAGAATGTTTATAGTTTCACTTACTGATAAGATAAGATAGCAGTAAAATAATTAAGAGAAAAAGGAGAAAAAGAGAAAAACAACAGAAAAGAATATGATAAAATAGAATAACATACTATACAAAATAGATAGAATACCATATACAATAGAATAAGTCCTATACAAATAGAATAAAATATTGTACAAATAGAATTAAATCCTTTTTACACAGGGAGTTTCCTTTGTGGAAAACGCAGGTTTTCAGTCTCAATTACCACAAAGGTTTGACTCAGGGGTGCAAAAGCCAGACTACCATGAGTTTTCTGATGGTACAGCTTTTTCCTTTAATTTGTCTCCTGAGGGGTGCTGCTGGAGCTCACCTGGTTAAGGGAAAAATAAGAAAAAAATGGTTGGAGACCACGGTACGACCAAAATGATTGCAAGCAACAGACTTGTGATCTTGTTGACTTTGAAATGGTTGCTTTAAAGACAGAGACCATGACTGCAGCTATTCACAGACAATCGTCATCTTTAAGGCGACTTTGAGGCGCCAACATGGTGATAAAACAACAATAAGACTGAATCACTCTGCTGTGATGTGAAATCTGTTTTTCATGTTGATGAACTGTGACAAATCAATGAGAATGAGACATCTGTTATTCACATTTAGTATATATATTCAGAGTCCTGGCAGGATCGCCTACATTTAAAACAAAAAAGAAGAAATGTCTCCATTAATAATGACATTCCTACAAGATGGTAATTTAACTGCAGGTCCTCTCCAACCGTGCTTTTATACAGAAATGTGAATGTAACCAAAATCCAACCAGTGGATAAGCAGTTAAGTCAAATCCCTTATTGCAAAGAAACGCTTTGCTTTCATCGGCGCAGACCGACCCAGACTGGTTGCAACATGTTGGCAATCCGTCTGCGTTTATAAATTCAACCATTTGCTGAGCGTGAATCCACTCAGTCTGAGTGGACCGTTCAACCGATGGCTGAGCAGTTGAACCCCTGGACGACTATTTTGTTGCTGAAACTAAAATCCAATCAATCGTCAAATGTGCAAAAAAAAATTCACTGCAGCCACCAAGAACCTGTTTTCTTCCAATCACGAGGCGGTTGCCGTCTTATTTTTACTCTAGGGTGACTGAGCCTTGATCCATTACTAAAGTGGTCTGGGCTTCATCCATCCCAGGCCCTTTGCTGTGCATCATTCGCTTTTCTGTCCACACTTTCCTGTCTGCTTTAAATTGTCCCTGTCAAGGAATGGCAAAAAAAGAAGAAGACCAGGAATAACCTTTCCTGACAGCCAGTGGTTTGTCTAGATGAGGAAATGGGAGGTCACCGACCGGTCTCTAGGCATGTGTGAAGCGGATCTGACTTGAGGTTGGCTTGAAATTTACAAGCAGAAATGTTAAAGTCTTATCAGGTTGAGTTATAATATTGCTGGATAACTTTAAAATGAAAAGATTTGTATACTGGTTTGCAACTCTGACCATAACAACTTCCAATTTAAAAATTGTCCTCATCTCTAGAACGTGAAAAACTACTTATGACACACTGGAACTTTTTTTTCCCCTCAACTATTTCCAGGAAGGTAAAGGCTTTGATGAAGATGGGTTTTTTTTCAATATATTTTATACTCTTTGAATCAGATTACACATTTATGTTGATGGATATTTTGGATTGGATTTTGGATATTTTGATAACCAAGTTTTTTCTTAGCTTTCTTTTCTTCGATCTGCTACTTAATTTGTCTCCCTTTATCTTCTTGCTTTTCCTAACAAAATTACACCAATAAGAGCACTCAAGGGGGTGCTTGTTCACACACAGATGAACAGCCAGCCAAACCAGCAATGTATTCAACACCTCATGTCCGTTTTTCAGAGTAAGCAAGAATTTTTGAAAAGCCTCTCAGACTCGTGCAGGTTTGATCAAGACTGCTTTTGACATTATCAGCCCCATGGGTGCTGTAACTATTCTCAGCTCCATATACCTCCTCTTCAAACTGCACGCCCCTGAAAAGAATTAGCAACCTGTAATAACAGAGTAACAGGCTAAAAGCTATGGCTTGCTACACAACCTGAGCTCCATGCCACGGTTCAGCTGCCTTTAAACCTTCTAACAAACATCTGGGCTTTCTGTAAAAGCGAGGAGGGCTGAGCACGTGCAGCGTACCTGTCACCAGATACTCCCTGTGACACTGGGCTTTAGCACACCTAGAAACAGCCATTACCATCCACTGAGATATGCATGAATGCCCGGAGAGTTTATGAGAGCAATGTGCACAGTGTTTCCTCACACTCATGCCCCTGTTCCAAAACTAAATTACAACGCAAGCATGAGCAAAACCAAAAGCATGTATAGCCTGTGCCCTTTATCAGTTTTGCTGTAATGTGATATTTGTATGCTGTAGGGATTCTGTGAGAGGCTGGCTTTACACTAAACTAGAGGTCTGGCAAAAAAAAAGGAACTTTCTCAAGGGTCAGAAGTGAATGGCTTGAGTGTTTTCCCTTGTGTTAAGTGGCAGATCAAAAAACATGATGACTGACATATTAGCTGGTGACAGGAACCATGTCGGGGCGCCAGTTTATGCTTCCAAGGCTGTCGATCCCTGCGCCCAGCTGAAACTGGGTTTATAGGACCCAGGGAGCTGAGCCGTTCCAACATGACACGCTAATGGCTTCAAGTGGTTAAACGGAGTGCACTGTGCCATTTCATTGCATGAGCACTATCTGCGAAATCTGACAAGTTGATTCCTCAGAGGAGAGATAAGAGGCAATTTGTTAGCCCAGTAGGATTAACTACACCCCTGCTCTGGATTTTAGTCTTGGCTTCAGAAGTGACAGACAGAATCCAGCTGTGAGTTTTAGTTTGGCGTGTCTGCTGACACTGTGGAATTGGGAGAGGATACATCACAGATAATAATAATGAAGTTTTGTTTCACCATAGCTTTATTCAGTTATTGTGTGTAGCTGTGGCTGCCAGACGTTTGCAGGTTGGAGTCTACACCTCAGTTTGTGTGAACTAAATGCTGAACCCCAAATATCCTTTGGGAATGTTTCTCCTGGCTGCAATTTCAGCCCGGCCTGTCTGCCGAAATCTGATTATGTAAACTTTGCGAGGCTCACAAGTTTCTATGTAGATTCCTACATAGAAACACATTAGATATGCTGTATGTCATGTGACAACTGAAATGCTATAAATTCTTCCAAATAAATGAAAAGGTGGAATTATCTCCAAGCAAAACTGTTTTTTTCTTCTTCTCCTGGAAATATGAATGTTCCAGTGTTTATGCTGAACAGTGATATACAGTGTCTACATAAGCAGCTGTCGGTATGTCTACAACATTTGTCATGAAAGCAAAGTGTTATAAATTATTATCCCTTTGGCTTAATGTGACTGATTAGTCTAAATCAAGAACAGAACATCTTTCTTTTCATTTTCTTTTCAAGTTCTGAATTTCCCTCTCCTCATTTATCGACGTACCGGCTCACTTTCTGTGTTGGCACTGTGGAACCCTTCCCTACCACCAGTCTGCTCCACTATTTACCTTTTCTTCCTGTCCAAGGGCGTTTGCGGTTTCTGTTAACAGTGGGTAAGGTCTAGTATTGCCCTTCTGCACCCTTGATTTATGTGGTATGAGGGGTTTGGAGGATAAATATTAAAACATGGCCACTCCATTGGCTGCCAGCAATAACAGGCTGACTAGTTTCCTGTGCAGGGTTAGATTGCCTTGCCTTGCAGGGGATTTGGGGACAGCAAGGCCAGTGGAGGGGAATCCAAGGGAGGATAAAGTGGCAAATAAAGGGACAGAGAGAATAATCAGTGCAAGGTGATTCCACATGTGAGAGCTGTATTTGCTCTAAAACAAAGTAGTGCCACAAACTGACCATCTCAAGGGCACGACCGTGGGGTCAAGAACATAGTGTCATCAGAGGACAATCAAGGTTCTGCTGCCAAAACGGTGAAAGAGAGCGTCCTGGTACTTTCAGAGTACCAGGACGCCATCGCATCCCATCGCTTACCGTCTTTGACAGTGTCCTTGAGCTGCACACTAAATCTAACATGTTCCTGTGGTTCTGTAAAACAACCAACCACGTGAGCTTACCCTGCACATGACTACCCAGTAAAGAAGTATCATCAGGATGGAGGCACAGTGTGGGCTTCTCTTCCCAGAGATCTTTTATTCCTGCAATATAAGTGTTAAGCAAATCCAGGTGATATGAGCTGAGGGTCACTTATATTTTTGCTGTGCTTTCGGTTCTTGGTGACACTGTTGTTGCTGTTGTGGAGCACTGTGCTGCTGATGTATATCCATGGATGTTATGTCTGACAGTTCCCACAGATGCAAGATTCTGAGAGGACAGTAAAAGAAACTTACCGGGGAATCTGTGTCACGCTTGTGGAAGCAGAATGGACAATAAAGGAACAGTTTGTGTGGTTTGAAACATTGCTTTCCTTTCAACCTATGCTACCAGATGACAGTAGAGCAAAGCTGACAGTGCACGCAGAGTGCTAACATTATCCCAGCATTACAAATTATCCATCGTGTCTCACAGAAATATGTTAAAACACCACAGTTGTGTTAAAATTACAGCAGCACTGCTGTGGGTTTCGTACTCCTTCCCCATGTGCATTTGTTCATCATGTTAATTACTGTGTGAAGCCTCTGCGTCTGATTGGTGCCAGCATTTGTTCTTTGCCCTGACTTCATCTCCCTTGACTGCTTCTCCTTTGTCCCACCCTCCATTACAATTGTTTGGACCAGCGCCCAATCGCATTCTTCGACTACACCATAGCATTAATCTCTGCAGCTGGTTTAAAGGGTCACCAGCTTGTCATTCTGTAGGTTTGGATTTGGGAATGGCTATCAATGTTTCATTTCAACCATCTTTGCTTGTATTCAGTAGTTTATGGCCAGCTTACATAGTTATGTCACCTACTTCTTTTCTTTAGTTTTTAATTGTTTTACTCTCTAGATGGTGGGCTAGGATTCAGAGTATCTTGTTGGACGTTCTTCTTACCACTGTTTTGTTTGAAATACACAGTTAATAAAAGATGAAGAAGCCAGGATTTAATTTTTCATTTATTTTACAGTAGAACGGTTAGAGTTAGGTTTTGATACTTCTGTTTTCATGTTTTCTTTGTGTGTTTGCTGTTGTTTCTTTTTTTAATCGACAAGCATCTACCTGCCCCGAGCACGTTGGGTGAATTGTACTTCATTCATGTTTTACTGTGAAAACATTCAACACAGCCAGCCATATAAAAAAAATCACAAAGCTGCTGCAAATAAGATAAGAGTGTGACATGGGCAGAAGGTCTTGTGAATTCATGGCTTCATATTTTTATTTGACCACTCAGTGCCCTCTGAGTGCCGCACTTTATTTCAAGCTTAACAGCTGCACATTACAGCTGTTAAACTTTAAACTTGATACATTAAAACATTAAGTTAATCAGTGCATTAAGGCTTGACAATGTCCCATAACCTAGTGACGTGTGGAGAGATCAAAGTGAAATTAAATCGACTGGCTGGTAAACTTTTACTGCAGCACCAAGTGAGTGCAGGCAGATGACTGTGTGACGTATACAGTTTGTGCTGCTGTAACTTTGTTGCGCGTACATGAATGCACTTCTTAGGCAGAGAAGCTGTATTGCAATCGCAGAGCTTGTAGAGGATACTGTTGAGTGATTTCAAACTGAAACTCGAACCATGACCAGTTCCAGATCAGGTTGTGTGTTCAGAATATGTTTCTGTGGTGATTTAAGCTGGGTTCAAGGTCGTCATTCTTCTCTAACTCTTGAATCTTGCTCGACACTCTTGTCATTAAAGCAACAACCTCAGGGAAGCCCCAATAGTTATCTTTTCCTAAACCCAACCATGTAGCTGTGTGCCTAAAGTTAGACAACCCATGACTGTAAACAAAATGATCTAGTATTTATAATTAATGGTCTAATAGGGTCTAATAGTGTTGTCTTTTTGTGAGAGCTTTTTGCTTGATTAGAGAAACCACCATGCACTCCACCTCTCGATGTGGACTTTGTTGGTCATTTAAGCTCCTATTTGACTTTCCATTCACACTTCAATGTGTCACTTGTAACTGAACCAACACTCTCCCAACCAGCATGGCTTCATGCTTCTGCAGCTATGCTATGTGGTAATGATGCTTGGGAAAATAACTCAATGAATTTGGTCCAAAGAGAAAGAGCAGAACAGCTATTTAATGGATTGCCATTAAATTTTGCGGAGACACTCGTGGTCCCCTTGGAATGGATCATATTGACTGTACTGATGCCATGACCTTTCCTCTGGCACCACCAGCTCCAGAGATTCCTTTGAGCCCTTTGAAGTCATCTTAGTTGGACACAAGCTATATTTTTAATAAGATTAAATTTGGAACTGAATAGTCTATTTTTTGACAGTTTTTTAAACTTTGGATGATTAATATCTAAACTCTCTGAGATTACTTCCATAACCCCTTTCCACCTTTATGCAAATCAAAGTTTCTTAATGCAAAGTCTTCTGAAATGCTTTCTCTTTTTTTGACAGGCATGGTTAACATCAGCAGATGCTTCTCATGAATAACAAACTTAAAGTGTTTTATATAAATCAAAGCAGCTGTAACACACACCTTGTTTCAGTGATTGGACTCCAGGTTTGCTCACTCCTGACTCCAATTAGATTTGGTTGATATCATTTGCCTCGGGCTTCACCGAGATTTCCAGCCAACACTGTAAACAACCGAATGATGTATTCAACATACAGAAAATCAATGATCTGTGTTTTATTACTCAAAAATTATTCTATTTCTTTATAATTACAACATAGACTGTTGTTATTTTCAAAGGGTTGCTTTTTCATTTTCTCTGTCCTCCTCACATCTTTCTGTTCGTCACTACCCTTGAACAGCATTAAGGTCATTGTGAATTTTACACACTGAAGCTAAATGTAGAGACTTAAGAGGCAGCCAGACGTCTTTTTGGCTCAGGCTCTAGAGGACAAAAGTAATATTCCCAAACTAACATATCCCTTTCAGCACACTGTGTGTGTTTTAACAGTCAGTCCTTCTAAAGTGAAATGAATCCCTGATAATAAAACAAAGAGACCAAAAATGAAAGATCAAATTTTCCTTTTCCCCTCAGGGAATGTGATATTACAATGATCAGAATCACTTCAGCCACCAATAACTGTTTAAGAGTTTGTATTGGCAGAAACCTGAAACCTAATAGGGCTTCACAGACTATAATAATGACACACAAGGCAGAAGGACAACAGGATCTCATGGTGCAAAATGATATATTTATGAACCACAGACTGTGGATATTAGTCTAAATATATACATTTTAACAGTATCTGTGTTTGTGTAGGGCGTTTGCAGCTGCAGAGGAAACTGTGGGGCCTGATAGTGATTATTATAAGATTTGTAAAATGAAGATGCTGTACTTACAGATACATAAGGATTTATTTTTTTTCCTGAGAGACCTTAAAGGTATTTCTATGGCAGACATATTTGTACAGAAACATATATCAACCATATGCTGTATATAAATGATGGGTGTGGAGTGTTGAACATGCAACAATGGACAACAATATCCAGCGTAGCCCACTGGGTGGCTTTGCAAAGTATAAAACTGCAGTAATATGCTGATGACACGCACAGGCGTGCAAATGTTGTTACATTACAGTTATTTTAGATGTAGACATGTCATGACTTACTACATCTTATATACTCAAATCAGACCAGTAGATAAAAGTTAAGAATTTTTATTACATGTTTATTACAAACAGGCTGGGAAATATTAGTGATAGTACACAGTAAGAATGGGACTGTGTGGCTGTGGAGAGTGGGCAGGCAGTCAGGTGAGTTTTTGTGGGAGCCAGTCTGTCTTTTGTAGAAGGACATCCAAAAAGAGAATCCAAAATCTAAAGTTCAAAATTCAAGCGCATTCCAGGCAGGGACGTCCAAAGCATACCAAAGGAAAACAAAAGAGGAGACGAGACATCGGTGTGAGCACATGATCAAACACAAATATGAGCCTGACATTACCAAACTGTAACTGTGAAACTGGGCAGAAAACAAGTGGAAGACCTGGTCCTTCACGCGGCACCTGAAGAGAAAAAAGGTAACAGGTGCACAGCTGGAGGCTCAGCCTAAGGCTGATCACACAGACAGAAAGGGAGAGAACATTAAAAATAGGCAGAGGAGGGCAGATATTGCTGGCACCATGACCAAAAGCACCCTTCTCTCAGTGGGTGCCTCTTGGCACACCAATGGATTTCTCAGGATGCACCTTGTGAACTCCCTCAACTAGTGAAGCATCCAGGATTAAAGAGTATGGAATGAAGTATTCCTTTGGACACTATCCCTTACTATCACTGTCACTATCCCCAAGATGGTTGGGACACTGGAGGTCCCAACCATCTTCGTAGGAAGGATGATGAGTCAAGTTGAAAGGGATCAACTGAAAGGCGCAGAGATCTAGAAGACACCAGATGCTGTTGTGGTCTGTGGGTTTTATTGGGTCATTTTTGGGCTTTTGTGTTTATTGTTGTTTTCTGAGTTTTTAATTTATTTTTCATTATTGTCCTCGAGCTCTAGTTGTGGTTAATATTTATGTAACAGGTAAGACCTGAGACTGGGAACCACTCCTGGTAGGTGGGGCTGGGTTGTCCTTTTTCATAACCACTGGGGCAGGCAAATAATATGTCTCTTGTGTGACTGGTCCAAAATGTTCTGCTTGAGTTTTGGTAGTTTGTTAGAAGTTTAAAGTTATTTGTACCCCTGTAGGAAGAAAACATTGTCTTATTCCTTTGGAGAAACGAGAAGTGGACACCGCCACTGCTTGCCGATACTTATTAGGGTGTGACCCTAACCTGGAGACAGGTAACTGAACAATAGATATGAAGCAAAGTGGGAGGGATAGTCTTTCTGAGGTAAATTGTTCAGTTTAAGTGATGTCCTTATTTAATTTACAGATTGCCAAGCCGCTGCTTTGCCTGGGTGGATTTCTGGCTGCTGGGCCGAAGTTCTGATACACTAGTGGTTCTTTTAATTTGTTTTAGTCTGCCTTAACTCAAAGAGCTGAAGATTATTGTGTCAGCTGCGGCTGTCTATGTTGTTGTTTTGTTTCACTGTATCAGAGGCATCAATGCATGTACTGATTGTATGTTAGAGTGGTTTACTTTTTTATATCATTGCAGGCAGTGAAGGTGCTGCTTGGAAAAGCAATCTTTTCTTGCCGCTTTTGCATGCACCGCAGTGGACTTGAGTGGAGATGGCATTGAAGACTTTCCTTTTATATTGTTTTTGCCCAGTTGGGGTGAAGTGTGAATTGCCATCCCCCTTAACGTGTGATAAATGCTGATTAGTTTTTTTAAGTCACTTATCCTGTCTCCCGCTTACAATCATACAATTTTACAGTTTTAAACGTATTTAATAAAATACAGTTTTTAATTGTTTTTAGGTGCTACTGTTACATGCTCAGTCTTAGTTTGTATTAACATTAAACCTTTTTGAACTGACTGTATGCCTACAGCTCCATCCTATTGACATAGGTACCTCTCACAGGTCACATTTAGTTGAGTTTCATTATTGTTTTTTTGTTTTTTTTCTACAATTTTGTTTTAGAATTATTCTGGATCGTGTCTGTGTAGGTTCTCCATCATCCAGGTCATGGTAGTCTGAGGAGCTTGGAAAGAAAAGCATCTGGACTTCTTTAAGTTTCTTGAAGACGTTTAACCGCTCATCTGAGAAGGTTCTTCAGGTTTAAGTGCAATTGGTGGTGAGTCCCAGATTTTAAGCCCTAGTAGAAGTTCTCTCCTAAGAGAGTTGTTGACCCATTATTGATCATGTGCCTCATCACACGAGCCAAGGTGTGAAAAAGGGTGAGGGTCGTTAATACCGCGGAAGCACTAGCTGGTAGTCAGACCGTACGCGTGTCCTTGTGCAGTTGAATATAATCCACAAAGTCCGGTTGTAGTTGAAAACAAACATTCACACATTTATTTCCACAGTATTGAACTCACTGTAACCACTCTGAATGTCCCTGTATACTGCTAAACACGGTAAGAAAACTGTTTGACTCCACAGCTAGTCAAACCTCCATTACTCCACAGTGCCCAAAAACTCCCCCTCCCCCCATGCACAATTACTGTGTATTAAAGGAACGGTACGTAGGGCAAAAAAAAAACATTTACCAATAAATATTGCACTAAACCAATTGCAAAGCAAACAAAATTACCCTATTATCATACACCTTATGCTGAACAATAATAATTCAAATAAAATTATTAACAAATATATATTCTGAACAATGTGAGCAAAGTAAGAGAAATTTTCTGATCTTTGTCCTATACAT
>VURO01027853.1:23771-36363 GCA_015108175.1 Pelvicachromis taeniatus
GGGAGTGGAGGAGCAGCAGTGGCAGCAGAAAAAAAATTGTTTGATCTGTCTTAAAATCCCACTTGAACAATTAAAAATTTGAACTGTGTGTGTGTGTGTGTGTGTGTGTGTGTGTTTGTGTGTGTGTGTGTGTGTCTGGGTGACAGTTCCTTTCTTAATGACTTTACTTTCAAAAGTATATTGTTAAAGTTCAATTTTTAGACTTAATTGGTTTTTACTGGTTTTGCTGTGTGCTGTCCTGATGTCTTTCTCACCTCTGTCTCCACAGTGACTGGTACTATGTAAGAAGTCCCTTCTTGAAGCCCCACCTTAGTGTTGACATCATCAGTCACCTGTACGAGCTCAATGAAGTCCAGTTTGATGTAGCATCAAGAGGTTATGACCTTGATGCCTCCTGGCCGACTTTTGCAAGGTAACAAGATAACTACGGAAAATAATCTAAAATGAAAAGAAGATTTAAAAGTGATATAACTCTGCCTTTGAACCCACTTAGTCAGGTTGTCTGGCATTGATCAGTGTTTATCTATATCTGAATTGTTTTATAATTAACAGGAGGACACTGGGAAGTGGAAACTCACCTGGTCATATGTGGAAACCACCCAGTCGCAGTTCCAGCATTAACAGTCTGGCCAGCTCTTACTCCCAGGTAACTCATGTGTGTCTCTGATAACATCATTTAATTTTTTATTAACTTTAAAATGATTGCAAGATTGTCATTATTCCTTTTCTTCTTCTTCTGTTTTCAAACCATAAAGCAAGCATCTGAGTTCCTTTCCAGCCCTGACTGTGGTCAGGGTCTGCTGAATGACCTGAATGAGTCTCTGCCTGCCTGCAGAGAAGATGTCAGTGAAGTTGAAGAACTTCGACTAGAGCTTGACCGTTCAGAACTAAAGCACCGAGAACTCCAAGATAAGATGCAGCAGCTTGGGGAGGACAGTGAAGAGCTGAGGGGAGTTGTTGTAGATCTGCAGAGACAGCTGGATTTGTCACTTACTCTCAACGAGCAACAAAAAGGCTTGCAAGAAAACCTTAAGCAGAGAGAGATGGCTTTAATCAGAGAGGTAGAAGCACTAAAAACTGGGGAACAAGCCAAGGAGGCTGAGCAGCTGCTGCTTCAGGAAAAGCTGGCTGTTGCTGAGGGGAAGAACATAGAACTCATGGCCAAGTTGGATGGGTTTCTGAATGAGAAGGGCCAGCAGGCGGCCAAGTCATATGATTCTGCACAAAAGATACATGAGTTGCTGGACAGGTTGAAAGAAGCAGAGAAAGGGAAGCTAGAAGTAGTAGCTGAGGTTGAGAAGAAGAGGAGGCAAACAGAAAGGCTAGAGGAAGAGCTTAGAGTCAAAGAGACATCTGCAAAGGATGCTGAAACAAAACTTGGAGCATTACTTTCGTCTGTTTCTGAGGAGAAAGTCAAGTTGGAGGAAAAAGTGGAGGAGCAGTGCTTTACAGTTGACAAGTTGCAGGGGGCCTTGATAGTAAAAGAGAAGGAGGCTAGCAACCTACAGAGGCAACTGCAAGACCTCCAACAATCTCTAGAGCAGAACGAGAAAGAGATAGTAGAGGTGAAGAAGAGGGCACAAGAAGATAAAGATGAGATGCAGAAAAATATTGGTGACTTGAAAGAGTCTTTAGAAACAGATGTTGCTTCCCTTATGGAACAGCTTAAAGGAAAAGAGGTGGAGCTAGCCTCCAGCATTGAGACACTACAACAGCTACAAGGCAAGAACCAGGGTCTGATCACAGAGCGAGACAAAATGAATACTAGCATTGCTGAGCTGGAGGGGAACGTCAAAGAACAAGCTAAGAAGATAGTGAGCTACAAGACAGAGCACTCCAATCTTATGGAGAAGATACTGACCACCGAGAGGAAAAATGAGGAGCTAGAAAAGGAGATGGCAGAAAACAGGTCGGTGCTTGAGGATGAATTAGCAGCTTTAAGAGCTTCTGAGAAACAACTTAGAGGCCAGCTGGATGACACCAAGATGACAGTGGATGAAAAAGAGAAGCGACTGCGTGAAGAGAATTGTAAACTGGATGAAAGTCTGCAGCGAGTCACCATGGCTGCAAAGCTCTCAGAGACCACATTGAAGCGGCTGGAGCAAGAGAACCAGAGCCTGAGGGAAGAGCAGAACACTGGGAAAGCAGCTCTTAACCTCATTCAGGCAGACTTGAAGAATGCTCACAGACAAATTGGAGAAATGGAAAAAAGCTTAGGCGCTTCATGCAAGAATGAAGCCAGTCTTCAAGAACAGCTCCAAGTCAAAGAGGCCCAGCTCGAGAGTAAAGAGACTGACCTTGTTAAGTTGCAATCGAGGCTAAAAGATTTGGAGGCCAAGGAGAAGGAGCTTGAGATTGGCAAAGCTCATGCTGAGGCCACCTGTGTTAAACAGTCCGAAATGCTGAAAAGCGTGACCTCTGACAAACAGGCGATGGAGATGGCACAGTTGGAGAGGAGTGCTGCCGAAGCCAAGGAAAATCAGGAAGTTATGGGAAAGCTAGCTGTGGTTGAAGGTCAGTTGGAAATCAGGATGAAAGAAGTGTCCAGGCTCCAGGCAGAGCTCCTGGACCTTAGGGTGCAGGTGCAGAGATCTGAGGAAGAAAAGCTAAAATCACAAGCACAGCTGGAGGTGACAGAAGCCCAAAGAAATGAGCTCAGGACCCTGACTGAGCAACTGAAATCTCAGACAGAGGCACTGAATCAGAAGCATGTTGCAGAGCTCATGGAGTGCAAAAAGAAAGAAGAGGCGCTCATTGAAAAGCATGATCACGAAGTTGCCGCTCATGCTGACCTAGCCATATCTGCAGCTGCCATGAGAGAAGAGTTGTCTACCCTGAAGGCAGACAACAGTAAGCTAGCTTTAGAGAACAACGAGATCCGTGAGGGTTTGCACAGGGCAAACACTGAGATGGCAGAGCTGGGAATGACCATCTGTAAACTGAGTGCAGAAAAAGAGGAGGTCAGAGAGCACTGGGAAGGCGATTCTGGGAGGCTTATAGAGCTGGAGAAAGAGTTGGAGCGACTAGACAAGTGTATGGAAGAACTACAACTGGAGAATAACTGTTTAAGAAAGGAGCTTACCCAGAAAGAGGCACTTCCGCAGACTATCGTGGAGCTCCAAGAAGAACTAGAAAAGACAAAAAAACAAGTGCAAACCATTAGGGACTCGAGCAGAGAGGAGATTGAGGCCATCAAGTTTCAAATGAGCTCAGAGAGCATGAACTATCAAGTCCAGATAAAGGTGAGATAAATAGACTTGTTAATCATGACTTGTATTAAACCAGCAATAATTAATTTTAATGACTGAACTCAGGGATAGACATCTCAGTCAGTTCATTGCTTTGACTAGAACATCTCAGAAAGATTGCTCGGAAAACCGTTCACGTGCAGCAGTGGTTTGAACCTAATGACTTAGGTCATCCCCTGACTTTCTCTGCAACTGTTGTCAGCTTTTTCATCTATAGCCATGACTAGATAAAATTTGAGTTGGTCCCAACACTTTTGATTTATGATCAAAAACATTCAGCTCCAGCTGTACTTTGCGTTTAGCACTAATGAGCACATTAAGTTTTTTTTTTAAGGTAACACCCTAGAATAAAATGGCGATCGGTAACAGCATGTCGACGTTGTTATTATAATCTGTTAGCTCATTATCGTCTAGTTCAATGCCACAAGCACGGCTGTGAAACATTTCTCTTACACTCATATTTCAGAGTTTGAACGAACAGTTGGAGAATGTGACGGCCGAGCTACAGGAGGAGCAGAGTAATAAGTCCAGCTGGCAGGCTAAAGTTTCTGAACTAGAGGTTTGTATTTTTCAAATGCGGTCGAATCCAGCGATTTATGGCTACAACACAAGTAGATACAAAGTGATGGTAGAAAAATACATGACCTGCTTAGTTTTTTTTACCCAAAGTTGGTTCACCAAGAAGTCTTAATATTTAATATATAGCCTGGAGCAGACGTCAACATTTTGATTATTTGCATAATGGTTGGAGGAAAGGAAGCTAAACATTACATAAAATATGACAAATTCTGATTATTGGTTTTGTTACTAGCAGATTTTGAAAAAGTCTCTTTTACTTTTATTCTTTTCACAGGTAATGGCATCTTTATTATAAGACCAATTTTTCTTTAGTTGTAAAAGTGGAATAGATACGCAACCTCTGTGATCCTTATCAGATAAATAGCTTATCTACGTGTCATAATGTTGTAATACAGTTGTGGTTTTATATGATCAAATTTTGGTTTAAGCCAGGTTTCTGTTGTTGCTCCCATTTATTTCTCTATATCCTCCTATAGTGCAAGAGGGCTCTGAAAAAGAATAAATAAATAAATAAATAAATAGGGTTGTTTTTGATATGGAAAATCCTTCTATGAATAACAAACACACTAAAAAATATTGTTAATAGGTACATTACATGTGTTTGTTTTACGAAGGCTGAGAATGAGGAATACTTGCACCTAAGTGGAGAGAAAGATGCTCACATCACCAAGACAGAAGCAACCATTCGTGAGAATGAAAGCGAGATTCAGCAACTCAAAGACGCAACAACCAGGTAATAATCATAATCAGTAATACTTGTGAATTTCCAACATTTAATGGCAAAAGGGATCTCAACTCATTTTCTTGTGTCTAAAGGGCTGAGGAAGCGTTCCTAGCTGCACAAAAGACCTGCGAGGATTTAAAGGAGAAATTGAAGACAACAGAAGCTGACAAACAAAACGAGTATCTGAAGATGACTGCAGAGATCGATGACCTCAACAGAACCAAGACGAACCTCGAAGAGCGGCTCATCGAGCTCTTAAAGTATGACCATTGTCTCTTATAGTTCTGTGCAAGGCTGTCAGTTGCAACAAGGAGAGAAAATTTTACTGAAGAAAGGTGTCATTAGGTCTGAGGAGCAGGGTGAGGGGAAAATGCTTCCCTAAATGCTTCTCTAAATTACTGAGATTAGATTTGACAGAAAGACTTTGATGGAGACAAGAGCAGAAAATGTTGGTGAGAGACTCTACTGACATAAACAACAGCTTTTTGTGTACCATTATTCACTGTATTCAGAAACCTCAAACGCTTTCACGCTCTGCATAGAACGAAACACAAAAACAGTGATTCATTCAACTCCCATGGGATGTGCCCACATTATTTCTTCCATTTGTGCTCTTTTATTATGCACGTCTTCATTATTTGTCTTAGTTGCATCATTTCAGAAATGGAGAGATATTCTGCGTTTCACTTTATATGTGTTTTTTGCATAAAAGTAGTCCAAATGACAGAATTTGTTCAGTGAGTTATTATTCGATAACCTCAACTGCTTTGAATATTCAGTCACAATTGAGCCAAATCCAGCCCACACAAAAAAAACTTAAAAGTCTAGAGTGAAGACAACACTGAAATGTGACATTTATTTGTCATTTTTATGCTTTACATCAGGGACAAAGATGCTCTGTGGCAGAAGTCCGATGCTCTGGAATTTGAGCAGAAACTGCGAGCAGAGGAGCGTTGGTGGCTGGTGGATCAGGAGGCCACTAACTGTTTCGACTGCAAAGGCCAGTTCACTTGGTGGCTGCGCAGACATCATTGCAGGTTTGGTTCTGCACCAAGGCCTACTCTCCTTTTCATGCCTGTGCATACCCTGATTTGATTTTCACGCTGCATGTTACATATCCACAAATCCACTTTTGCAACTCGAATGACGCCAAAAATGTGGATTATAGGTAAAAATATTTCTATGTATGTATGTTTAGTTTTTTATTTGTAATGTTGTAGGCTTTGCGGCCGCATCTTCTGCTACTACTGCAACAACAACTTTGTTGTGACCAAACCAAATGGGAAAAAGGAGCGCTGCTGCAGGCACTGCTACACCCAACATAGTGCGGTGGTGGAGAGGCTCACAGCAGCAGAGCTAAGCCCCTCAGATGTGCAGCGTCCTCCACCTGGAGCTGGACCTCAACCACCTCCTGAACCAGCTCCATATATACCAACTCCCAGGGTCACAGGTGACAAGAAAAAGCATGTTTACTCACTAATTTCACAAATTTACAGGTGGCCCAAAAGTTTATTGGTGTACGTATCTGGCCCTCACTTTTCTTTTTTGTGTAAACAGTAAACATGTAAGCAGAAGTGAGAAGCTGGATCGTGTTATTTTGAGGAAGGAGGACAGAAACTTTTACTGCTGAATTCCTGTACAATAGACAAATGGGGAAGATGATGACATTTTTGTTGAGAGAAATATGCAGTTTTGCTCAAATTCACACAAAAACCCCCCCAAAACTGCGTAATTAGTCTCAAAATTAGATCCTGTTACATTTTTCCTTTTAAATACTTGCATTATTTTTTTATTCCAAACTGCACATTGTTCTTTGTTGCATTTCAGTCATTTAGCTATATTTACCTTTTCCTTCTCAGTGTCAGATCCTAGTAACACATCTGAAGAAGGAGCTTTTGACATCATCACAGAAGAGGAGGTAAATGGTGTT
This sequence comes from Pelvicachromis taeniatus, assembly GCA_015108175.1. NCBI lineage: Eukaryota > Metazoa > Chordata > Actinopteri > Cichliformes > Cichlidae > Pelvicachromis > Pelvicachromis taeniatus. The sequence goes on from VURO01027853.1 coordinate 30,253, forward strand.
TACGACAGTGATACCACCTCTCAGACCACTGGAGGGTCCCTGGAGGGAGAACAAGACCGCAGGCATCCAGGAGCGCTGGATTTGTGAGTGCAGCATCTATGAGCAGACAAAGCGGAGCAGATGCCGATGAGTCATTACTCTGCGTGTTGTTTTCAGAGTCAGCGTGTTACTCTGTCATTAACTGGTCAGGGTCCTCAGGTGAAACTCAGCTGGGGAGATCAGTCGGTAAAAACACAATATACCACAGTGCTGAGCACCAGTAATTAACTTACACCATCGTTATCTTTCTAAAACACGTAACTGTTGCAAGTGTCTCACTTTGTTCTTAGAAGGCCTCATGAGAAAGAGGCGTTCAATAATTATTTTCTAATAATCTTAGTTGATTATAATAAAACAAAATAAAAGATCGTCCACAACAAGAATAAAAAGAACAAACATTGACCTCAGTGGTAAATGCGTAAGCCCAGTTTTCATCCTACTGAGCTAATTGAGTTGTTGCTCAACTAGTTTATGTTCCCTGGGTTTATCATCACAGATAGAGAAGTTAAATTCACCATGCAACAAATGAAACAGCATTTTAGATGGCTGCAAACATAAATAGCCTCAAAGTTTTTATTTAAAAAAGAGAGAGACTCTGGTAATGCTTGTTTTTGTGCACGGAGATGTGTGGCCATCTGTTCACAATCTCACACTAACCAAATTAGCTGTCAGTTTAAAAAAAATGAAAGAAAGGCAGATGCATTTAATTCCTTCATTGCAATAATCTGATCTAAATGTATCAGTTTGTGAGAAACATTCTGATCAGACCTTGGTTCTGCATGGAAACAGCAACAACGTGCTTCCGTCTGTGGTTCGGTTTTTGCAGACCTACCGCGACCAGTTTTGGCCAGGAATAATATGTTGGGGTTTCAATCATGTTTGCTGGGTTGTGTTTACAGATAAGAGAAAAGAAATAAAGGAAGCGCTACCACCAGATTACTTTCTTTTTCTGGAGATCACATTTGTGTGTACTGCTCTAAGTAAAGAAAAGAAAAGTAAAGAAACTTTTACAACAAAAAAAAGTGCTTTATTTGTGTAAAACCGGGTTACTTAACCAGCAACATCATAACATTTATGCAGCAAAGATGTGAGGTTGCTGAAAATCAGTGTAATTGAAATGAGGTAAAAGATGCAGAAATGATCCATTAAAATGCAAAGTCACTGAACCGTGGGTACAAATCAGAGTCCACTTCAAATGCATATGATGTTTGTGCACGTCCCAGCAATATTTGAAAATACAGATTAAAATTAGCATCAGTCTGTAGATGCTGTAGAGCTTTATGTTGATGCAAGTTATTTTGTTATTTGTCTTTGCCACTACAGTTTTCATAACTATTGTTCTCTGCGTCTGGTTTCGGATTTTGTAGAAGCACAGGAGAAGTAACCCTTGATGACGAGCAAGTTCCCACTGTTCAGGATTCAGAGATCAACCTTCTCAAATCAGGAGAAGTCACGTGAGTCTTCATATGGTCTAACTATATATCATACGTAAACTTAGCACTAAACATCAGGCTATTTGTGTTCTGGGGACTTTTTCTTGGCTGTAAAAATGCTTCGTGGCAGTAAATCTTATATGGATGGAAAGCCTGTTCCTTTGCCCAATTACAGTGAAGTTGTGTGTGAGCTGAAGGAGTTAAAGTTGGCACTGGTACTGTCAATACTGTTGCAAATGAGTAAATAATTATCCGAAGTAATGTTTAGTGTCAATTAATATTTGAGTATCAATTTTTTGACAGTCATACTCAGTATGTATGCTTTTTATGGGCCGTTGGAGTTTCAGAAGTTTGCTATTAAAAGGTGTCTTAAGTATGGGTTCCGGTTCTGGACTCATCCCTAATCATAAACCTTCATTATCGTTACAGGGTAAACGTCCCGCTCAGCATTGATGATATCTCTAAGTTTGGTGAGGGTTCCAGGGAGCTCTTCATTAAGTCCAGTAGCTACAGTGTTATTACTGTTGCTGTGATAGATTCTGGGCCAACTATAAGCTGGATATTTTCCTCCGAGCCCAAGAGCATCTTCTTCAGCGTGGTTTACCGGGAATCCTCTGACACGCCGGTGCAACAGTCAAAGGTACAGTTAACTTATTGTGAGCTCAGGAAATCCCTGCCTGCTTTTTTAATATATATATATATATATCTTCTTGTGGGCCCTCGGAGTACACAGTGTAGAGGCCTAAACACTGTGTTGATGTGCACATCTTATAAGTCTGCCACTGGCAACGTCCAAAAAAGCAACTGTTGCAGATTACATCATTTTAAATGGAAGGAAATTATAAGCCAAATAGCCCACACTCACAGATGATGATTTAAAAACAGAAGTTATCACCAGACTCAACAGGCTGAACCTGTGTGCGCTTTCATGGTCACCCCCTACAGAGAGCACGGTCTTTTTGCTTTATTTTTCAAACATTATTGACTGAAGAGAGCCACTGCAGGAAGCCATTGTTGCCCAGCAGTTTGAGGTGCACATTCTTTACTGAAAATGTCAGATGTTTTAAATGAGTTGTGACCTTTCATCTCACTCCTATCAACTCCCTCCCCTGTCGGTGTATCCCGATATTTGTTTGGTTGGTTTTTTTTTATTTCATTTAGTTCAAATTCGATGACCGTGGTATTCTTTATTTATATTTGTTATAAAAACCTGCGGCAAAACTTTGACCTGTGCACTGAGATCATTTTTAAAGGCCTGTTTCTGTTCTGTTCTCAGGTCCTGATTCCTCTCACTCGCTGCATTTCCCATAAAGAAACCATTCAGGGACAGCTGAAAGTTCGCCATCCTGGTCTCTACACCCTTATCTTTGACAACTCTTTTTCTCGGTAGGTCACGATAGTTTAAAATAGAGTGTTCCTCTTTTTTTTTTGCAGAAGTGTGTAAATGACAGAAATGCCGTTATGTGTGCCAGCATCTTTTGTTTTTGGCTTTTATGTACATTTTTTAATTTCTTTTCAACCAAACCTATTTTTCAACAGGTTTATCTCCAAGAAAGTTTTCTACCATCTGACCATGGAGAAGCCCATAATCTACGATGGCAGCGACTGCCCGTGAAACTCTACTCGGTCCTCAGAGACGTCATCCTGATGCCACTGTCAAACCTAAAGGAGAACTGACATGGCTAATCGCTGACCACTTCCTCTTTTGTTTTCAAAACCAAGTATATTATTCCAAAAAAATGCTCTTTACCACTTAACAGTGCAGTGTTGGTGTTTTGAGGTATGTTTATTGGTAAACTGTGGCCTGTGCAAAAGACGTGTTTTAGAAGGAAAAATACCTATGCAACTTTTAGCATATTTAAAATATATATATATATGTACCAAGTAATATTCATGCCTTTAGTTTAAGTATATTTAGTTAATTAAGCTGTTTTTCTTTTGCCAAGTTTGGTAGTCTAAGGTACAGTTTTAGTTTTGCTTCCGTTTTAGCAAAAATGTTGTTATTTTAAGGAATAATGGTCACAGAAAGTAACACTAATAGGATATTTGATAAGACTGTTCAGAAGCAACAAATATTTTACTATATGATGATTTTCTTTTTTAAAAAAAAAATACAATTTGTGGTTATTTTTAAATGTTTGGTGCAATCTTTAAACCTGTTGAAATGGTGCAAACCATTGGTTCGCTTTTTCGTGTTTCTGAAGTGCGGCAAGAAAGAAGCGAAGCAGAGATATGTTTAGGGGGCCTGGGAAAAGCCGTTACTGCTCCACAACATGCCATAAGCACTTTGTGCACATCTCAGGAGTTAGATATGCAGTTTTCCTTCAGCGTGTTCTGATTTGATGTTTTTGGAAAACGTATTTTTTTTAAATAATAGACTGCCATTTTGCTCTCTGTGCATCCAGGTTATGGAATAAGATAAAGTATCACGTCTTACTTGGTTTGTTTTATAAATTACTTTCAAATTTTATTTTAATTGTGTTGCTTTTATGAAGGAGCTGCAGCTTGGGGACGTGTACGTCTTGTAAGGCACAAAAAGGAAAAAATTTTTTTGCATGACTCTAATATTAAATATATTGCTGACTAATACCACCTCCTGTACTTTCAAAGTGCCTTGTAATTCTAACTGCCAGGGATATTTGATGTGCACATTACACATTTTTAGTTCTGTGCCCACTTGGAACACATCATCTGGTATGAATTGATATCACTCTGTTAACTGACACGTAACTAATTTTGTGTGTGAAATGGCATCTAAGCCATGTTCTGCACATTATGCTATTATTTTATTTTATCTGTGTAAATGTCTTTTTGGGTTTTTCTCCCTTGTGAGTCTCTGGAATCCTTTCGTCGTAGCTCTGGATGATACGTTTTTCTCTTGTGATTAAGTGGGCTGTTCATTTCTGGGTTTGTTTGTTTTTGTTTTTGTTTGAGCAAGGCATTTTTAAATAACAACTTTGGTCACTTTTGAACACAGCCCTACAGTCTGGGTCAAGCAAGTATGCTGCTTTTTGTAGAGGCCTGTTTATACTGTAGTCAGGTCTCATTTTTCAGGTTTGATGGGTGCAATTGATGCAAAAAACTATGCAAAGAAAGTGTTTTCTTTACAGAGCTGCACTTTGTGAAAACAGTAGATTTAATTTGTTACAAATTAAATGAAAATCAGTTTTATCATCTTTCTCAACAGTGCACACAGGGACAGATTTTGCTACTAGCTGGTTTTGAGCGATTACTCTGGGGCAATAAATTGTGTGGTAACCAATGCTACAGAGACATGTCAAACAGCCTGCAAACATCAATAAAATTAGAGAAATGATGTCTGACTGCACTAATCCGTGTCTGATTTAGTATTTCAAGTGAACAAGATGAGCTCTTTACTTTAACATATTTCTTAACTTTACATCCATGTGCTTTTGCTTTCTGTTGGATGACCTCTCTCTAAAGAAAAGACAGTTTTTTGTGTGTTTGATGAGTAACTCAGTTCAAAAGCTGCATAAGTTGGTTCCTCTGTGATAAATCCTATATCCTCTATTCCGATATGGCTTTGCAAAACAAAATAAACACAGAGAGGGTTTTTCAGTGTTAAAGATTAAATGCATGGCTCCAAAAAATTAAAGGAACTCTCAATCATCACAGGATAACAGTGTTAGGAAGCAGATACCTATACAGCTTTAGTCCTTATCTCCCCTGACTGTTTTTTTTTTCTCTAGTTTTGTTTTTTGATAATGTCACAGTGTAATTACAGGCAGCGTGAGTCGGTACAGGCAGCCCATTCAGATTGCACAGGTATTTCAGATCCTACGGGATAGCTCGTCAATATGTGCCATCACAAAAGCTTTGCTGAGTCTTCTACAGAGCCTCAAGAGTGTGGAGGAGATATGAGGAGACAGGCTGTTACAGTAGGAAAGCTGGGGAGGGTGCTAGAATAACATCAGCTAAGCAGTACAACCAATATCTACTCCTTTGTTAGAGAAGGAAGATGAAGGGTAATGCCAGAACCCTGCAAAATTATAACCAGCTGACTGCACGTCCATATTTCTGACCAAACTGTCAGAAATAGACTCAAGTATGAGTTCCCATCCTTTACTGGGACCTGTACTACAAATGACAGCAAGTTCACACTGAGCATATGTCACGGAGATGAAAGAGTCTTGCGAAACGATGGCATCACAAGATTCCCTGTAGGGGACCTTGGACCCGCATCCCTCCCTCAGAGAGACTGGTTTGTGACCAGTTTGGTCAGAAACACGGACAAGCCTCTGTCAGTGCGCCCCAGGGCAGCTGTGGCTACAATGTAGCTTGCCATCACCAGTGTGTGAATGTGTGAATGACTGATTGTAGTATAAAGCGCTTTGGGGTACTTAGGGACTAAGTAAAGCGCTATCCAACTGCAGACCATTTACCAAGTACCCCGCTGGCAAACTCCTGTTCTAATAGTCAGAGCAAGCCTTGCAATGGCACGTATGGATGTGCTATACTGAAGAAGCTGGATTTCCTGTGCAATGTAAATGGGCTGCAAGTACTATCTCAAGCTAAATCTAGAGAAAAGATCAGGGGGGATAAGGAGAGATTATCTTCGTTTCTTTTCTTTCTTTCTTTCTTGCAAGAAAACGTGATACAGATTAACAGAGGTTCATCC
>VURO01027856.1:0-10391 GCA_015108175.1 Pelvicachromis taeniatus
GTGTAAAAGTGAAGCTCTCAATTTACCAGTCGATCTACATCCCTACCCTCACCTATGGTCACGAGCTGATACAAGCGGCGGAAATGGGCTTCCTCCGAAGGGCGGCCGGACTCTCCCTTAGAGATAGGATGAGAAGTTCGGCCATCTGGGAGGAGCTCAGCGTAGAGACGCTACTCCTCTGCATCGCAAGGAGCCAGTTAAGGTGGTTCGGGCATCTGATAAGGATGCCTCCTGGACGCCTCCTGGGTGAGGTGTTCCGGGCATGTCCCACCGGGAGGAGGCCCCGGGGCAGACCCAGGACACGCTGGAGAGATTATATCTCTCGGCTGGCCTGGGAATGCCTTGGTGTTCCCCCGGATGAGCTGGAGGAGGTGGCTGGGGAGAGGGAGGGATGGATGGATGGAGAAATATGTATATGTATGTAATATATGTAATCACAGCTCTTACATTTGTCTGTACTTTGCACACAAAACCATTTACTCTGCTACAGCCCCATTCAGTCTCCTTTGCTGTGAGGGCAGCTACCCTGTGTTTTATTGCTAAGTTAAAGGCAGGTATCAATTCTCACAGGTATCTGCATCTTTCTTCTTTTTTATAATAGACTGTACTAAAGTCATAGGGTCTGTATTCTTTGTACAGTCTGTGGTTGAGATTGTAATTGCTCAACATTTATTTTTAAAGGCTACATTATAACTACATTTCGCTGTTATGTCATGTATAACTTTATATATATAATTTTCAAAAACATGCTGAATGCCTTTTTTATACCACTAGCTAAAATATCACATTACCACTTTGTTTTCTTCATTATTGGGTTCACTCGCTGCTTTAATCTAACACTGTGTATAAAATGCTATAAAACACAAGAGAGAGAGAAATTTCCTAATCCTGAGTCAACACAAACGTTTTGAGTTGTTCTGCTCCTACACTGAAGAAGGCCTAGTGTATCCAGTCTCTTTTTATAATGATTTTATAGTTATTCCATAGTGTTGCTGTTCACTTGTGACAGGAAGAGGAAGCAGCTGGAGAAGTGTCAGATACTGACAGCGAAGAGGAGATGAAAGAAGAAGAGCGATGGACTGCTGTTCATCGCAGAGCCAGATGCAACCGTGAATCAGTGACTGCCCTCGTGGTGGCGAAGACTAAGACGAACAGCCAGCTGGCCCACAGGATGTCAGATGAGGTGGGTTGAAGCACGGTGGCCATACTTAGTGTTTTATCCCGTCCATATTCGGTGAGAAATGACAGGATAAAACACAGAGTATCTGTGAACAAGGAGTTCATCCAGCAAAGCAAAAGAGAACTTTAATGGTTTAACAGTCCTGCAAGGTGTTCTTAAAGTACAACACATAAGGCTGAACATCTGCTCCCTTACTGGGAAGCTGGATTTGCAATCCTAATAAGCTCCTGAAGGAAGACTTAAAAGAAGAACAGTCCTTTTTTGAGGACTCTAGTTTCTACTTTCACTTAAGTCTGAAAGGTTTTCTTGGTTTGATCCACAATGAAAAAAATGATCTTTGAATTTTTGTATGTAGGCTGTTTGCCCTGCTTAGGCTACAGTCACACTGTATTTAGTTCCTTTATTTTCTTATCAGTTTGGGACATGAAGAATTGCACTTCACTTACCTTTGAGGAGCCCCGGTTTCAAGGTTTCTCAGTGCAGTGACTTTGTGACATCACAAACATGCTTGGTATGAATGTACCTTTGACACAAAGAAAAGTGCACCGTCATACACATACATTGTTTAAAAAGCTCAAAGGAACACTTTGAAAACACTTCAGATCTCAATGGGGAAAAAATGTCATGTTGCATATCTATACTGACATGGACTGGGTGATTTGTTAGGACCCAAAGCATGCCACATAATCTGATCAACCTACAGACGGCTCAATTCAAAGACACCCGAAAACCAAAGATTAGTCAATTTTGCTGAAATTGCAACAACTCAAAATGGCACTTGGTAGTTTGATTAGGTGTGCTTGTGTGCACGCCTAACAACATAATCCAAATGAGACGATGGATGGTGTCCTGGGGGAACTCTGCCTCTGTGAGGACCAGGGCATCACTGACCTTGTGGACAGTCTGAGGTGCAACCTGGAGCCGTCAGATGGAACGAAACGTGATGTCGCAGAGGTATTCTATTGGATTTCAGTCAGACGAGTTTAAGGGCAAGTCAATGGTCTCACAGGTCCTTCATCTTCCAGGAACTGCCTGCTTGCTCTTGCCACACCTGGAGGAAACCAGGACCCACTGCACCAGTGTAGGGTGTTGACATCGGGTTCAAGAATTTTATCCCAATCCATAATGGAAGTCAGGGTGCTGTTGCCTAGCCTGTAGAGGTTTGTGTGTCCGTCCATGGATATGCCTCTTTAGATAATCACTGATCCACCACCAAACCAGTCATGCTGAACAATGCTACAGGCAGCATGACGTTCTTCATGTCTTCTCCAGACTCTTTCACGTCTGTCACATGTGTTCAGGGTGAACCTGCTCTTATCTGTGAAAAGCTAGTGAAAAAAGTCAGAAAAGGTGAAGGAGAAAATCTCCACCTGTGAAAGCATTCCTGTTTAGGGGGTTGTTGCCCCTCTAGTGCAGCTGTTGTTAATTTAATGAACGTCAAAGCAGCTGAAACTGACTAACAACCCCTGTGCTACTTAATTGACCAGATCAATACCCCACAAGTTTAACTGACTTGATGTTGGACTCTGATTAAAAATCATTCCTTTAATTTTAGCAATACTGGTTTTAGACTGTGAAATACTCGTACACAAGAATTGTATTCTTTTAATCATAAAATTAAACCTGCGCTGACTTCTTCTATTTGTTTCGGTACTATTTGAACACACACAAAGACACGACTCAGAAGGAGTCTTAGAAAGCATTTCAGTTTCTATGAATAGGGAAGCTCTGATTTATCGATAAACTTTGACTTAGGCAACTGTTGTGAGAACTAAGAGATATGCGCGCACACGCACCGTTATACCCCTAAAAAATAAAGCTACTGCACCGTATTCTGGATTCAGCACCTCCAGGTCTGGATCAGCCACAAGGATCATAAAGATCAGCCAGTCGGATTTATGCATTTTTAGCTCGGAGCAGGTCAGAATAGATGGATGTCTTCAGTTTTTGTCACTCTATAAAACTTAAGGTGTTGTGTTACTCCCTGTGGTCCAGGAGCCAGAGTGGGATATCAGCAGTGCATTTGTGGCCAACGCTGCCAACAACATTAAACTGAAAGGCCTGATGAACAGAGCAATGCAAATCTCCAGAGACAACAAGGAAAATGAGGCCAGCAGCAGCCAGGTACTCTCTCTCTCTCTGTCACACACACACACACACACACGATTGCAAGAATAAAAGCTGAATCCACTGATCTGGCCCGGAGATGAGCTCATACGATCCATCCTCTTTCATGTACGACTGCTTAAACATATTTTGGTTTCAAAGTTAGCAGTGAAATGTCTGCAGCACTTTCTGTGGTGATTTCAGGAGGAGAGCACAGAAGAAATGAGGAGGATGGGGGAGTCCCTGACATGTGAGTCTGCTTGTGTGTTCTTCTTTAGCTCTATCCTGCAGCCTTGCAATAATTTCAGTGCACAAGATACCATCATTAAATTTTTTGATTTAAGCCCAGGCAAATTAATGATTTGGGGCCAAATTTGCAAAATATAAGGAAGAAATATTTTTGTTCTTTCTAGAAGATGGTGTCTATTTCAAGAGTGTTCATGAGTTTTTGCTCAGACAGGAGTTGCAGAAGCATAGCTTGGAGAACGTGGAGCCAAAAACATACCCAAGTGGTCAGATAGTGTGTAATAAGCAAGAATTTAGACGTTTAAAATTGTTGTCACCCCTACTCTAAGCATAAAAGTGCAAATGTGTGTGAACTTTCTCCAGTGCAGGGCATCGATATGTTCGAGCAAGCCCGGTACAGCGAGGCGGTGGACATGTTTACAGAAGCTATCTTCTGCGACCCCAAAGATCACAGGTGAGCTGACCTGTGAACCTGGACTCCAGCTCAGACTCCAGCCTTTTTCACACCTACTTTGGTTGATTGAGGTCTCCTGCGGCTTGTGTCTGTGTGTCTCTCCTTGTGTCTCAGATTGTATGGAAATCGGTCTTACTGTCACTGGTTTCTGGAGCAGTACTCCTCAGCTCTGACTGACGCTCGAAGGTCCATCCGCCTGGCTCCCGATTGGCCGAAGGGATACTTTCGCAAGGGCTGTGCTCTGGTGGGGTTAAAGGTCAGTGAGTTCTATATAACAAATAATACATTTCAATGCCAAGCATTTGTGTCTTTAACTTTTAAATGTTTCTGCATAAAATTACTTTTAAAATTATTTGTCTAGAGTTTAAAGTGATTGTCACTCCTTCATTCACTAACTGCTGTCGCCTGTCTGTGTAAATGACAGCGGTACAGTGAAGCAGAGAAGGCCCTGGAGCAGGTGCTGGAGTTGGATCAGAATTGTAAGGAAGCATCCAGAAAACTCTTTAACTGTCGCGTCCTTCAGCTTGTGGTGAGGAATTTCACAAGTGACTTCAGGGGTCTGGGGAAAAAAATGTCTCAAAGATATTTTAAAAGCTTCAAATTTACTAAAAAATGCTCTAAAAAGTATAAAACATCCTAAATTCTTGGGAATTCTTGGGAACACCAGCTGCTCAAACAAACTCAGAGCCAATGTTGCGACGACGGTAAAGTGTTTTTATTGTCGGACGTAAATCATTTTGAATTTTGTCTTTGCAGGAGATGGGTTTGGATGAGGCGCAGAGCAAAGAGCTTCTGCAGAAGTTCACCACTGTTCAGGCAGTCGTCAACTCATCTGAAGCCAGAAGTAAGAACCGCCTGCAATGCCACTTTTGTCCACCATGAGGCAGCAGTGTTGCATAATGACAGTATATCATAGTATAACGCAAACAATTAAGCAAAAATAATTGTTATATATTTCATGGACAGTATGCTGTTAAATTAACAGCAATTTGTCTGTTTATATGGTTTAGTGACAAAGTATTTTGTTTCTCCCTCTCGTAGCTCTGAAGCTCTTTTCTCAGCAGGACCAGAGTGGGTAGGTTATTACACACCGATCTATCGCAGCAGAGTCAGAAATACAGAGAACCTTTCAGGGAAATCTTTTATAAAGAGACATGTAGATGCAAGTGAGAAAATAGCTATGTGTCTTTGTCATCTGTTAACAAATAACGACACACTCCCTGCTTTGTGGTCTCCACACTTGTGTCTTTCTCTTCTCTGCCTTTTCCTCCTGTCTTTCAGAAACTGTCGCTCTCTGTGGGTTGGGAACGTTACACAGGAAGTTACAGAGAAGGACCTCTGTGATCTCTTCAAAATGTAAAGACGCTGTGTGTGTTTGTCAGTGTGTGTCTTTGAAGACATATTAAAGGGTTTTCTGAGGCACCTTCAGCAGTGATAGTGTATTAATAGCATTAACTGCTGCAGTGTTTGGTTTATTTTGTTATCGCAAGAGTACAAAGAGTGTATCAGGTTGATTTTTTAGTTCCAGAACGATGGACAAAAGTGTAAAGTTTTCACATTCAGTAAACTCACTGCCACTGCAGCAGCGTTACAGAGGGTTTATTACACTACTCTCACTGTTATTTTGATGATATTAAATGAGCCTTCATGTTTGTGTGTGTGTTCAGCTTAGGTGAGATTGAAAGCATCAAAGTCCTTCATGAACGCTTCTGTGCCTTTGTCAACTTCAAGAACGCCAACATGGCTGCCAAAGCCCTGGACAAGCTGCAGGTGAGTGATGAGCCTAGAAACTGTCTTCATCATTGGGACTGTCCGAGAAACTGAATATTTCCATGAAAATGTGTCTTAAAAAAGTTTAAGTGCACTATGCTCTCCTGTCCAGGGGGTGGAGCTTGGAGGCAACAAGCTAGTGATAAGGTACCCAGATCGCTGGATCCACAGGACTGTGCCCTCCAGAAGCAACAGCAGCTTGGGCTCCAACGCTGCAGGAACTCAGCCAAGTTCAGCTGCCTCTGGGTACAAAGCCACTCATTCATGTGTATCTGTGGGCTTTCCAGAGGGGTCCCTTACAATACGAGGACCTTTTAAACGTCGACCTGCTGTAGTTTGACACAAACAAAATCACTGTAAAATACTTTTCAGTAGTAGCTGAGAGATGTGACTTTTCTTATTGATCTCTTATCAGATCTCCTCCACTTCTGTTCACACAGGTCCCGATGGCGGGCACCTTTAAATGGAGATGAGTGCTTTTACTGGCGGACCACAGGCTGTTTCTATGGCGACAAGTGCCGCTTCAAACACATACCAGACCAGCAAGGTCGAGACAAGAAGCCTTGGCAACCATGATGTCCCTTATCTTTCCAGCTTCTGCACGCAAGGCACATTAAAGAAGGACAGATAGAGAAAATAGGACAAGGATCAAGAACAGCAGCGATCAGAGAGGAGGAGAAGACGGTGGTCCTCTCGGGAACACTGACAACTCAATGTTTGTGAAGAAACCTGAGACATGGATCACATGTGATCACCAAAGTCAGAAGATGTGACTCTCAAATAATGCGTCAGGGAAGAATAAATCCATTTTAAAGAAAATCTTGGAGCATAAGATGTCCTCGATTTATTTCTCGAGGCATCACTTGGATTTCAGAAACACCCACAGGAGCTCCTGGTTTGTGCACAGACACAGAGATTCATGGTCCACATGTTTGGTGTTGGAAACACTGTAGTCCAACGCTGGGACAGATTTTACAATTAAGTTATTTTCATATCAGTAAAATCAGATTTTTCATATAAAATGTATAAATATTTGCATAAAACAATAAAAATTGATATATGAGACCTTTGATTTTCCCTTACTGGTTGTTGTTTTAGCTGCTTGCATTTGTGGAGTGTTATTAAAGCAGAAGACGGAGATGCTGAAGGAATCATTATGTGTGTTCATGAGCAATAAACTCGTATTTTTCAGTAATGTGACGCAGGAGGAAGCAATCCCGTTGAGAGCTATTGGATTTATTGTTGAGGAGTCTACCAGCCACAATCTAAACAGAAGTGAGTTTTTTGTTTGTTTGTTCTGAGACCACATCCTCCTGAATTAGTGCTGCTTACGTTAGCTAATTGAGTTTGCTCGGGGCACAGTGTGCTTGCAGATGGGTTTGAATAGAGATGAAAGGAGCAGCAATGGGTTTATCAGCACCACTGAGTGGATCAGTGAGGTTTCCTCGTCTCTGTCAGGTATTGTATGTCTGTGAACTTGGGAACCTTCAGAGGAAAGCCGCTTTCTTCATTACTAAATCGTTACATATATTTATTCTGAAATGTTGATTGGGTGGACTGATGCACAGTGGCAGCAAGTGAAGTGGGTTAAACAGTGATGAGTATCAAACAGCATAACTTGATATGACGTACCCAGAACCAGAACTGTCCTCGCTCTGGGCCATTTACTATGTCACATGGATCACGTGGATGATGCCACTCGGGTGGTTGTGCCTCTTCGTCAGATGTGAGCAAGAAGCGTTGGTCCAGAGACGAGTGTGTCTGGATCGCATTCACATGCAGCTTCTGTTTTGTAGACAGAGCTTTTCCCTGATTTTGTGGATGGCACAGTGAACTGTGTTGAGTTCCTGAACTCATCCAGAGTCTTGCTGCTTTTAATGCAGCATCATCCAAAGGCTTGAAATTCATTTCCTACCATTCATAGACACTGTGCTGTTTGTACTGCGCTTTGCAATCTTTCATTGGGGGTCGTTATTCTGAAATTGTTCCACAATTTATAGACATAGTTATATACAGACTAGTGGAGCTGAGAATCCTGTGAAATTACCAGATGAAGAGCAGGTCCACAGTAATCTGGTGGCAGCTGCAGAGGCTGTCATGTCTAGAAGAGCAAAAAAAGAAAAAAGAAGTGTCCAACCGAGAACAGCAGCTCACCTTCACACACACACGCACACACACACGTGCTATTGTCATAAATGAGTTCACTTGGGGGGAGGCACTTTGGCCCTTGGGTGGTCCCCCTGGGACTCTCGCGCTCTGGGTACCTCTGGAGGTCTGGGACCTGCATCTCCTCCATGCCTACTTCATGCCCTGAGGGACGGGGCTATGGCCCCTCACACATGCTAACAGGTCGTTACATGGAGAAACCTTTTGTATACAAGCGTGTTCATCCACACAGGTGTGCACACAGCTTTCCTGACTGCTTTCTTGGCTGTAGGTCTGGGAACACGCAATTCACTATACGAGTACTGCTGTGGTCCCCATATTGTGTTGCCTTTGCTTTTTTCTCTCTCTCTCTATATATATATGTCTCAACAGGTGATCCAGTGGATTTTATTATTTATTTATTTATTTTTATTTATTTATTTTATTTTATTATATGTCCTGTTCCGCATCCCCTCTGTCTTTTCTCTCTCTCTCTCCCTCCCTCTCTTTCTCTCTGTCTGTCCTTTTCCCTTCCCTTAATAATGTCTGTCCCTAAATGTCAACTAAAAAATAAAGTTAACAAATAAAGGCCAATCAAATGGATCAATAGAGCAAGACCATGATGATCCATTTGGTAAAATAAATCCATTGGGCATCTTTCATGGCCTTCAGATAATAATTCTGATTGCAAATGAGCCAAAACGGGACAAGACAAAAAAATAAATAAAAATATAATAATAATAAATAAATAAATGAGTTCACTCTCTCTCTACACTGACTGGAGCAACATCCCATCATCAAAGGCCATCACTGCAGCACAGACCGACGACACTGGGAAACCTGAAGAGCCGCCAAAGGCAGGAACGACCTGAAGAGAGGCTGTGGACACGCAAAACAAATGCATTCAAAGATCCGTAAACCTAACATCTCCCTGTGGACGTAGTTACATCAGAGATATGAAGATTAAAGAAGCACTGCAAATGTGATTTTATTAAATCACATTTGCTTATGTGTTTTTGGGTGCTTATTAGCTATAAATGTAGTCTTCTCGAGGTCCACATTTTGAAAACTTAGCATACACAATTCAACACATATGATACCTTTATATTTGTATTTATGTGAGGGGTTTCTGTCTTCGGCTATCAGTATCACTGCTACAGAATTCCAGGTTTTCAGTGCTACTGTATAATTATTATGTATAATTATCTCCATGTACATCTGAGCAAAGCGGTGCTTGCCTTTTACTCCCGTGAGGGGTTTCTATAGGATCTAAATTAAGTTTCTGAGTTAGTGATATGATGGAGCTTTTTAATGTAAAACATGTGCTGTTCATGTTCTTACTGTGCAGACTTTGGAGAATGTTTTCATCATCTAAATTCAAGCTACAGCAGAAAAAATGACTTGACACAGTTTAAATTCATGAACTCACATTAAAATCGCTTATTTCTATGTAGAAAATGTATAAACTATTGTATTGTTTTCTTAATTAATGCACTTCACCCTGAGTAGCCGAATGAATATTATATTTATTGGCTTTTGATCACACTACTAGTAATGCTCATTAGGGTGCGCTGCTATAAATAGTAGCTGCCATCTGAGCGTCCCTGAATCGCTCACCTGTTGTAATCTGCATCCGGCTTTTCGGGCACCTGACTTCCCCCGGTGTTACAGGTAGGAGTTGCGTACGTGTCACAGCCACCTCAGTTTGAATCTGCAGTCTTAGTGTTGATCTTGGTGTTTGTGTTACAGAGCTCACCTGTCGATTACTTTTCCGGCGCCTCCATCGTAGCTGCAGAAGCCTCCGATGAACTGCTCTGTTAATAGTGATGTCTATGCTCGGTACGTAACTCTGATTTGTCACAATCTTTGCCTTTCATTGTGTTTCTATAGTAAACACCAGAGGTGGGACCAAGTCACTGTTTTGCAAGTCTCAAAACAGTGACTTGGTCACGAGTCTCGAGTCTTTATCCTCAAGTCAGAGTCAAGTCTCAAGTAAAAGTCAGGCAAGTCAGAGTCAAGTCCCAAGTCAAGAGGGACAACCCTCAAGTCAGTCCCAAGTCAAGACGGACAACCCTCAAGTCAGTCCCAAGTCCGAAACTGTGACTTTCAAGTCCTTTCAAGTCTTTTTTTTAAAACAATGTTGCAGTTATATTTTAAATGTAAACGATAGTCCATGTGTCTACATTAAACTCATGTCAGAAATTCAATTAAAGCTATTCATGAATTGCATTTGACTTTAAGTTGTTCCTACTAATCCTAAATAAATATTAACACTTAAACACTCATAGTTTTCAGACAATAAAAAAAAAAATATAAAAATTATTTATTAAAACGCTTTTCTCAAAACTCTCTAATAAGCAATGTTTGGCATCCCTGGCATTTGCAAATAAACAACAGCTAATAATATAAGATCAAAGTATTTTATGTGATGTATTGACATAAATGACAGAAGAAAAAAAGGTCATGTATAGCAGGACTACTCAATTACAC